>JARYHS010008074.1:14511916-14647823 GCA_031002005.1 Vandiemenella viatica | reverse complement strand
TAATCTCACAAGTATAAATATCTTGTGTTGTGGTTTTAGGAAAATAAAGCTCATACTTTATCCTTTCCAGAAAAAAAAATAGCTCTAATCAATGCAAACTTATGAGCGTTGAGCATAAACCCAGGTCTTTGTTACAAATTTCTTTCAAAGTGGCATATTCAGAGAGCAGCTACTGTGTTCTAACAAGCCTCCCACAGGCACAAGCAGCTTCACAACAACTCATTACCCTGAAACTTTCATATCTAAATGCTGCACTATCAATGTACTTTCTCTTCACTTCTGAACACGAAGGAAGTAAATTCTGACATAACTTTATTGTACAGTTCAACTTATATAATAATAATCTGAAAATGATCATAATTGGTTATACATAGAAACACTGTATTGTGTAAAAAACAGAGATCTACAGCAGTCTGTGGGGTGAGTAGTTGGTGCTGGGTTGTCACCCACAAGGGGCTTTCACTAACGTGAATTCAGATTATTGTTTCACTTGATTTCAATATCCCCAATAATCTTTGCTTGTATAACTCTGACGTTGATGAATACTGACGATTCAAATAAGATAAAATAAAACCAGAATCAGTTGGATGCTACTAACCATTTGATGATTAATAAAATGGAAAATTGTGTGATTGTTCTGCGATTCACTTTAAAACTGGGAAAAAATATCTTTAATTGTACACGGCGTTACAGTTTGAAGAAAAAAGTCAGCTTCCCAAACATTTTCTTGAAGCTGTGGTATGAAATATGTATTCGAACACAATTACATGGTAGTTCGTGATCGTATTACATTTCAGCTGATTTAAAGTTTGATGTGTACGTCTTTAAGACCTTTGCCTCGAAGGTTATGACTGAGAAAATATTTTTAACAAATGTAGGTATAACATGCCTATAATGTATGTGAATTTGAAATGCTAATTTAAGGCGGAACAACTGCCAAAATTAAAATAATTATTCGTTAGTGGTAACTAATTGTAGTTCGTGTTATATGGGGTAACCTAAAAGTTAATAGTAGCACATTTTTAATAATCATCCTAGGAAACGTCATTAAAGTGGTTACCGCCAGTTCACTACCGAAGTGGCTGTTAATTTAGTTTCATATTTATAACGACGTATGAAATATGTTTAAACAGACTAAAAATGCGCTTGATTGCGTGATAGAACTTAACTTTTTCCGTTTGAGACTTTTCGGCATTATAGCTGGTAGTGGTTTGTTAGAAAAGCAACGGGAAAACAACTTTGCTATGGCCGCAACTCGCGCTTAATTCGCCAGAATTAATTTCGGGAAGGTACAGCACAAATCTGAATAAGTGTTCTGGGAACTGAACCTCAGCCTTTCCGAATGTCACCTCACTCAACGCCCTTCGTGAAAACTTACCGATACAGCTCTGGCTGATTTTTGTGTTTAACCCATGGGATACTCTACGCAAAATCTGATGACTTTCTGTTCAATTTGAAGGGAGTTATCGCGCGTTAAGGCAGACACCGTGCCTGTTATTTAAGAGATTGCAAAATTATAATGTCAGTGTTTTGCCCGACGTTTCGACATTGCTATCGAAGACGAGACCTGTGCGGCCATCCAGATTTCATTGTTCCAATATCATCTGAAAACGTCACACTGGAGTGAAAAAATTAAGGACGAAGTAGATGAAGTAACATAACATATTAAGTACTTGGTGCAAATGAATGAAATTGCAGCAGCATGTTTCCACAGGTCTTCCAAACGTGCACAGAGAGTTGGAAACCGAGCGTGGCGGTGTAACGGTTAGCGTTCTCGCCTCGCATTCGGGAGGACGGTGGTTCGAATCCCCATCAGGGCATCCAGATTTGGGTTTTCCATGGTTTCCCAATCACTCCAGGCAAATGCCGGGATGCTTCCTTCAAAAGGGCATGGCTGAATTCCTTCCCATTCCTTGTCCCCCATCCTTTCCCGTTTCTAAAGACCTCGCTGTTGAGAGGCGTAAAGCAGTTAAAAAAAAAAAAAGAGTTGGAAGTTACATGGTGTGAGGGTAGCGCCAAAATGTGTCTGGCCCTGAAACACGAGACAGCTGAAGGAACGGAACAAGACAGTGTGTGTGAATCAGCGGGCTGTTACGGTGCACTGTGGTGGTGTTCATTACAAGAAAACTTCACATATAAAAAAAATCATCAGGAAACTGAAAAAAGGACGAAGTGTGACGAGTGAAACCTAGGATTTTGGTAGTGCTCACAGCATTATTTCAGGAGCATGGCGAGCATTCTGAACCACAGGCACTGCTACGCAAAGAGGGGAGCTCGACCTCAGTCAACTACAGCAGCAGATGACGACCACATTGTGCAACAGGCCAGAAGGGACCCATCTCAAACAGTGCAGCGGGTGCAATTGCAACCACGTTTAACAGGACTACAAGGCACGCAATCTCACGCTCCATGGTGGCAGGGCAACTGCGTGGCGTTGGTCTATTTGCGTGACGACCATCACATTGTGTTCCATTGACAGCCACCCGTTTACGATGGTGCCAAGTGTATTAGGTGTGTACCGACGAGGAGTGGGGTCTTCTCAGACGAGAGCAGATTCAGTCTGAGTAGCGATTATCCACGTACCCACATCCAGCAATACAACCAGGAAAACAGTCGAACATAATCGTTTTAGTGGTCCAAGGGTTATGGTGCGGGAAGTCATAATGTTGAAAAGGCGTACTGACCTCCAAAACATTGAACGCGGAACACTCATCGGTTTACATTAGTGTGACACTGTACTCCTACACCCAATGTGCGTCTTTTCAGCCCAGACTTAGTTTTTATGTATGTCGATGCGCAATCACATTGGATAGTGCAGATTGAGGAGTTCTTGGAACGATAGGATATTCGCTGAATGAACTAGCCTGCCCGTTCCATAGAGAACGTGTGGGATGCACTGGAGACGGTTTATGCAGCACGTCTTCGTGCACCAGCGACGATCCAGCAGTCGTCAGTTTACGCTGGTGGATGAATAGAACGTCTACTATAGGACCTACTCTCCATACTTAAAGCCTACGTGGAAACACAATAACGGAAGGCACCACAGGACATTTTAATTTCCATTGTCTATACTTTTACAAACAAATTCATAAAAATCTGTCAGAATGACCAAGAAGCATTCAGGATTCACACCCATAGCAGTGAATGTTCAAAAACATAACAATTTTTTTTTTTTTTTTTTTTTTTACATGTGAAATTCCACCATTTTTCACTTACTATTGGCGGCATTAATTGCTATAGGTACACTTTTCTTCATAAGTAAGAGAGATTCTTCAATGGATTTTGCACAGCATACAAACCATGCCTACAGTTGTTGAAACTCTAGAATTTATTTAATTTATGAAAAAATGAATGAGCTATTAAATTTTAAACTTCATGTTTCGAAAAAAATCAAATTTTTTGGTTAATTATCTCACTTTTTACCACAATTTTGAATAGATTTGGAAAATTCTAGAGTTTTGCATTAAGGAGTTTGTGTTTAATAAGCATAGCAAGTTTGAAGTAATAGGATATTTATTTTGGATGCTACATGTACCTAAGTACAGGAATATGTGTTTTGCGGAAAACGGCCGTTAAAGTTACTGTGCAAAGGGGCGTTTCAGTGCGCCTTCATACACTTAAGACCAAATTACGTACCTTATAATCCCTCAAATATAAATGTTTTATACATCAAATTATGTAGGAAGATGTTCACTACAAAATAGGCATATTTTTGAAAAATCTATTTTTTTAAAGTTTTTGACGTCCTACCCCCCTTAAAAAGCATGCATTGCTGTCCGTGGTGATCATACACCCTTTGTAGAACCATGTACTTCTGTTTGTAATGTCCAGGAGACCATCATGAGTGGAAGTGAGTTTAGTGTAGCTTATTGTCTCTGCATAGCGCCATGTCTTCTTGTCTCTGTATAGCGCCATGTCTTCTTGTCTCTGTATAGCGCCATGTCTTCTTGTCTCAACACGTATTATTTCTGTTGCCTTCTCTACCATACTGTAGTAATTTTTTCTGACGGTAGTTCAATTTCAACGAGCTACGTTACTTGGCAGTAACATAGAATGCGAATGCTACTTTCGTCCTTAAGTTTTGCAATCGAGTGTGGTTGCTTTATATACGATATGGTAGATTACATTCCCATTCTTTCTCGATTAATGTTAAGCCCCGATTCTAACGAAGTATAAATGTTTCCGAGCAACAGCATCTCTCCTACATAGCGAAATATGCAGATGCAAGCGTTCAATCTTCATTGGAGTAATTAGATGTTTCCTGCTTTTAATGCGGTACTCACACGAAGTCGTGATACAACGTAGTACAATGTTTTGTACAAGGAGGAACATCAGCTATTTTAAATTACTTGACAACTGCTGGTTAAATGTGACTGCTGGCGCCGAAGCTTATTACCATTAAATCACAGGTGGTTGTTTTCTACTACATGTCACCATTGTTTGGTTGTGTGATATGTTCTTTCCATCCGCCCACTTCATCTCAGTTCGCCACTGATGATGCAAATGTTTCAGACAACAATGTTATACCACTTATTAAACGAACTTTGCGTTTTCATGTCCTAATTAGAGCACTTTTCTTTTAGTTCTGAAACTTATAATTTTCCGTAAAGATCTCTTCCACGGTATTAAGGAAAGATATTTGATGAAACTTGATAGCACGCCAAATGTAATATTCAGAGATTATTTCCTCAATGAAGAAACGTTCGATTACGTGCAGCCAATTTTGGAAGCGAATATTGAGAATGTTCATTGTTATGATAATCTTTTGGTAATATGTTAGTGAAAAAGTTAGTTGCTTGAAATCTCGAATCAATAGTTCAAATTAAATCTGTTGCTCAACCGAATGGAGTTGGCACGTCACAAATAAACATTTAACCGAGATATTTTTACTAAACTCGAGCAATATCACTGGACTTATTTTATTTAAAGCAACAAGAGACGTTCTACCAACATTAGGTTTCGAAAAGTACGACTTTGTAAATATGATTTAATAAAGATTTTTTGGCATATGTTGCAACTGATAAAATGTTTGGACATGTTCTTCCATTGTTAATAACGAAATACGCTGTGAGAAAAATAAAAAAAAATAAAAACATTTACAGGTAAAATTGTGACACTGGTGCAATCATTGCGCAATAGTAATGGAAAATGTATTTAGACGCCTGAAAATTGGAGAGGGGTTAAATCAGTCGCGAGAAATAGTTGCGGAAACAATATTGGCGGAAGAAACAGTCGAAGTAATTACCATAGCACTCGCGGCCAGAAACCTATCTGGTGAGGCGTGTTTGCCAATGTGTATCGTAATATCTCGCGTTAGGTTAGTACACATGTCTATTTTTTGGAGTGTGAATAAGGAAGAATGTTTAGTATGGTGGAAGAAAGTTTTTAAGAGTCCATCCCCGAGACAATTAGTGAAGTAATGAAGCATATAAGAAAGTTGGGTAGTGTTGACTATAAGAACACGACTAGCAAGTTTAAAGGAAGAATGAAATCAACGTGGTAGATATTGTAGGCAGCATAAACAAGGTTTGCGAGCTAAGCTGATATTATTCTGTAATAGCAACAAGAAGTACCGAAAATCAGTTAAAAGTTTTCTCTCTGAATTTAATAGAAATCGTCGGAAATTGTTTAGGAGTAAGTTTGGTGGCTGTGATTTTTTTTTTATAAAGTGCCAATAAACAACAACTCTTAAAAAATACTTATTTTAGCTAAAGGCCCATTGCGAAAGCATCTTGACTTGCTTCACGCCAGAAATTTTAACAGATCTACCAAACAATGTACTTCTACATTGTTATATTTTTTTATTAGGTGATGTATTCCGTAATAAAATGCGTTAGTACCTTTCAACCTGGATTTATAAATATGATGGTGTCTGTTTGTGTGTGGACTAAAGTGTTGAATGATGTTATTATTTACTAACTTCAACCGAGCACGCATGCACACTCTTGATTTTTGATGACGTGTAGTTATGTTTCTGTAAGAAGTCAAAAGATTTTCAATGCTGTGTTCAGTGTAGTATTTATGTTGGAGGCATGGAGATGTGTCTCAGACAGCTAAATGGTATTTAAAGAAATCTTCATCTTAATCACGGACCGTTTGCATACATTGGCTGGCTATAACCATTATTGTAATGTCAATAATAATAAGGACATCTGATACTCTACTTGTGTTCCTCATAGACAGCCCTCCATTTGTGCTGTTATTGTTAAAAGTTTGTAGTAAAACTGGGAAGTGTCGCGATGTTACGAAAATTGTTTACTGTCGACAATGACGTGTGGTCCAGCATATTGTCAAAATGGAGAATGCTGTCTCGCAACTTAAGTTCTTTTCTTCCACAGTGCTTTACGTTGCTTCAGCGCGTCAGTTAAGAGAAAATCTTTGGTCACAATTAGCGTTTGCTCCCACAAATAATAATATTACTGCGATAAATGTGGAAAGATGTTTACTGAATTGGAGAATTGACTTCGTTCTTATAGGTACTGTTTGGAACTGGAACACGTGTGGCTTCTAGTCTGAGCTGTTACTCCAGTCGTAGACAGACTGCCATAACACAGGGAACATGCAGATAAGATTAGGCGGCGCTGTGGCGAAACAGACGGCGGAGACAAGGAGGACTGGTGGTCACGAGAGAAGTATGAGCTAACCCACGGTTGGAGTTGTCTGTATGGTATCGCAGCACTGAATGTTTGTTTTATATAAATACAGGTTTAGTCGGCAGGCTATATCAGGAAACTGAGGGGAAGGGAGGTTGTAGAGACGCTTACAGGTAACGATGGAGAAGAAGTTACTGAGAATTTGAAAAAGTCAGAGATTTTAAGTAACTGGTTTAGTGAGAGCATTAGGAACAATGAATCAGAAACGGGAGGGTCTATTTCGGAGAACGAGCTTAACAATACGATTAGAAATGATGATACTAAAAAAATTGAAATTCATCCTGAGGAAATCATGAAGGAAATAAGAAAGCTGAAAATACATAAAGGGGCTGGTGTAGATAATATTACTACAGATATCTTAAAGATGGCTGGGTGTGACATTGTACCTTATCTTGAAATATTATTTAAATTGAGTCTCGATACTTGCTGCTTACCACAGGACTGGAAAAGTGCAATAGTAGTACCGGTACATAAAGGAGGGGTGAGAAAATAGAGTCGAAAATTTCAGGCCAATCAGTTTGACATCACTGGTGGATAAATTGATGAAAAGATTGATATGCAACCACATCAGAAATATATGTGAGGAACGTAAGTGGTTTTCAAGCAGGCAACATTGGTTCAGGCATGCATATTCATGCGAATCTCAGTTGGTGGGATATATGCAAGATATTTCAGATGAAATGGACAAGGGAGGCCAAATTCATAGTGTAGCACTAGATCTGTCAAAGGCGTTTGACAGAGTAAGCCACAAAATGGTAGTAAATAAGGTAAAAACTATTGGAGTGGATAAGAAAGTGATTTTCTGGGTAGAAGAATTTTTAAAATGTAGAAAACAGAAAGTTAGGGTAGGAAATGTAGTATCAAAAGAAGTGGAAGTAAAAATGGGAGTGCCACAGCGTAGTGTATTAGGACCATTGCTATTCATTATTCTAATGAATAATTGTGTTGATTGTTTACTATCTGAAATTAGATTGTTTGCAGATGACATAATGCTATATAAAAGAATCAAAACGATAGAGGATTGTAAACAGTTGCAGGATGATCTGGACAGGATATCTAGTTGGGTTGATAAGCATGGGATGAAGATAAATGCAAAGAAGAGTCAGCTTATTAGATATACAAATAAAAAACAAAAGGTTAATTATGAATATAAGGTGGCGAAAGAATTGCTTGCTTACAACTTGAAATGAAGTATCTCGGCATTACATTTGATAACAAGCTTAACTGGGCAGGACACATAGAACAGGTAGTAGGTTGTTGTTGTTGTTTTTAGGGCTTTAGGGCGCGTCGACATCTGGGTCATTAGCGCCCTAACAAAAACAATAAATGACAATGTGGCTAAAATGTACCTCAATGGCCGCCTGCATGGCCGACTGTAAAGGGGTCGGCCATACAGACAGCCCAATAAAATGCTAAAATACAAACTGGCAAACCGCCCGAATGACCGACTGTAAAGAGGTCGGCCATACAGACGGTGATATAAATAAAATGTGCAACAATAAAACGATGGCTGTAAAATGGCCATAAATAAAAAGTACACGATACTGGCTGGTTGGTTGTAAGAGGGCCAACCAGCTTTATCAAACACTAAAACACCATTCACACTGGCTGGCTGTAAACGGGCCAGCCAGATGTGGAATGTCAAACTAAAATAAAATAGTTACAATATTCTATATGGATTAGTGACTGTAGAGCGACCATCAATCCATTATAAAACCTAGGCTGATCTGCCCAGAATTTTAGGGGCAAGACCAGCCATTTTACAAAATTTTAAAACTTTTACCACATTGTCATTGTTTAAAATAATGGGCAGATCGTTAGCTAAGCCAACATCTGCCCTTACATTTAAAAACAGTACACAATCAGTTAAAATGTGGCGCACCGTCAACGGTACGCCACAAGCATCGCATTCCGGAGGGTCCTCTCGGCGCAGAAGAAAACCATGAGTCAGAGGACAGTGCCCTATACGAAGGGGAGTAAGGAGAACCTCATCCCCCCTCGCCCGCTGGAAGGAGCTGCTCCACGGCTGAACGGTCGGTTTGACCAGCCGGAGCTTATTATGCTCTACTTCCAGCCACTGCCTCTGCCATACCTCAAAAACAATTCTCTTCGCTACCGAGGCAAGGTCTGACTTCGGGACCGGAGCAAAGTCGTTCTCGACCTTGTTGCAGGCTAACCTGGCAGCTGCATCAGCTGCCTCGTTCCCCCTGATTCCCACATGACCGGGTACCGAGCAGAATAAAACCTCCTTTCCACGTGATTGGAGGGAAAGGAGGGCGTCCTGGATGTCCTGGACTAAACGGTCTGCTGGGTACATGGTTGCTAACGCGTGAATACAGCTGAGGGAATCACAGCATATGATATACTTCATGTCGCGGCATACCTTCATATGCTGGAGCGACTTTAGCAGGGCATAGCACTCCGCAGTGTAAACGCTGCACCTGCTATCCAGCTTGTATCTATAAGTCGCTCGAGGGAACACTACGGAGCAACCTACTCCGTTAGCCTGCTTAGACCCATCCGTATACACCGGGGTAAAATCGCGATGGTGATTCAAAACATCCATAAAAATACCTAGAAATACCCTGTCAGCGGTAAACGATTTGTTGTACCGCGACAGGTCTAAAATCGTTCTGGGCCTCTCTAAAAGCCAGGGAGGAGATTTACTCCATCCCTGGTGATAAAAAACGGGCAGCTCATATCCGTATTCTTCTAAAATAGCCTTTGTACGGTGGCTGAATGGTTTGGTCGCTCTGCTGCGATTAGCGTATAGCTGTTCAAATTTTGGTCGCATCACTACGTCGTGCACGGGACTACCAGGTGTTGTGGCAATATGTATATAGTGTCGCACCATGAGGAGATGCCGCCGGATAGAAAGCGGCGGCTCGCCAGACTCGACACAAATGCTCGGAATCGGGCTAGTGCGATAAGCACCCGTGGCGAGCCGGATTCCTGCATGGTGGACACTATCCAGTATACGAAGATAACTGTCCCGTGCCGAACCGTATGCGATGCAACCATATTCGAGACGCGACCGTACAAAGGCTCTATAAAATTGCAGCAGGCAGGAGCGATCAGCGCCCCACGACCTGCCACATAGACATTTTAAAAGATTAAGGGCTTTCAAGGCCCTGGCTCTCACATCTTTCAGGTGCGCAAGCCAGTTGAGCCTTGTGTCTAAAATGAGGCCCAGAAACCGAACAGTATCAGTAAAACTTAAAACGGTGTTCCTCAAGGTAAGGTGGGGCTCTGGTAAAAGTCTTCTGCTACGGGTAAAAAGTACACACCGGGTTTTCTCGGCAGAGAAACGAAAACCGGTGTGCACTGACCATTCATCCAGCCTGTTCAACGTGAGTTGCAGCTGCCGCTCTGCGCTCCTCAGGCTGGACGAAGCAATAAAAATTAAAAAATCATCCACATATAATGAGTACCCTATAGGACTCCTTATTATGGCTGCAATGCTATTTATTGCAATTGCAAAAAGGGTCACACTTAAAACTGAACCTTGAGGAACACCATTTTCCTGTATAAAAAGATCTGACACTTCACTACCGACTCGGTACCGGAAGCAACGATTTGATAAAAAAGATTTTAAAAAACGGGGCAGTTTTCCCCTAAATCCCCATTCATGCAGTTGTTTTAAAATCACATGCCGCCAGGTAGTATCGTAGGCCTTTTCAATATCGAAAAACACTCCGATCAAATGTTGACTGCGGATAAATGCGTCCTGTATGGCCGCCTCCAGCAGGATCAGGTTGTCCAAGGTGGAACGGAATTTCCTGAATCCACACTGAAAGCGGCTCAGTAGGTTTTGGGATTCCAGACACCAGACGAGGCGGCGATTCACCATCCTCTCCAGTGTCTTCCCCACGCAGCTTGTCAAGGCAATACTACGATAGCTACTTGGCGACGTCTTATCCTTCCCAGGTTTTAAAATTGGTATTATCGTTGCTTCTTTCCACGAGTCGGGGAAGTATCCCTCGGTCCATATACAGTTAAAAATATCCAGAAGGTACTCTTTAGCATCATTACTAAGATGCCTCAGCATCTGGTACTGGATCATGTCAGGGCCTGGAGCAGTATATTTAACGCTATTTAGCGCTGATTCGAGCTCCCAAAGTGAAAATGGGACATTATAGGTCTCAGAGTCCAACGAATCGAAGCAAAGCTTGCGCCTTTCCGCAGCAGCTCTTCGCTGCTGGTCGCGCTGAGGCAAATTTATAGAAGAAGTGGTGACAGCGAAATTTTCTGCCATCAGCTGCGCTATGCTTCGTTCGTCAGTAAATATACATCCCTGATCCAGTAATCCAGACACTGGTGGGCGGGAGTACCTTCCGAATATGCGGCGGATGGACTCCCATACTTTTGATGACGTAGTGGAACGATTAATTGAGCCCACAAAGTTCTGCCATGACCGTTTCTTACTCTCCTTTATCACCCGACGCGCCTTAGCTCTTGCAATACGGAACGCTGCCAGGTTGTCGGATGTTGAGCACAACCTAAAACGACGCAACGCCCGTCGGCGTTCCTGAATAGTGAAGTGATCCACCTTCTGTTGTATACTCTCACGGTATTTGAGAACAACAGAGCGGTGTAACAGCTGCCAATCCGCGTTACTGACGTTCTATTTGCGCCGGGTGGCTCCCCCTCCTCGCTCAACCGCTACGTGCATCCAAATTGGGAAGTGGTCGCTTCCATGAAGGTCGCGATCCACCTCCCAATGGATCGAGTCCGCAATTGAGGGGGAACACAAAGAGAGGTCAATGGCAGAGGACGATCCGGAAGCAGTGGTGAAGTGGGTCATTTGTCCTGTATTCAGGATACAAATGTTTTCCTGCTCCATTAATCTACCAACCACTCGGCCTCTGGGGCAATCGGCGTTCGAACCCCACAACGCACTGTGTGCGTTGAAGTCTCCTACGAACAGGAAGGGCCGAGTAAGCAGTCGCAATAGGTCAACAAGATCGTCATAATCGACGGGCATATTTGGTGGTAGATAAATGGAGCACACGGTCAGTTTAATAGCACCGTGTATCCTCACTGCCACTGCTTGTAGATGGGAGGTGAGAGCAACAGGTTCGGAGTGGACAGTGTTACGGACCAACACAGCCACTCCCCCCTTCGCTCGATCACCCTCGGTATCGTCCTTTCTATAGATGTCATAACCTCTTAGCACTGGCTGATGTTGTGGTCTAAAATGTGTCTCTTGAAGACAGAGACACAATGGATTAGACCGTGCTAAGAGTTGGACTTCCTCTTTGTGAGCTTGAAAGCCGTTGACGTTCCACTGAAGTATGGGAGCCATCCTACCTTTTTAAAACCACCCGCCCCGGTTCGGGTGGGTCCTCCGACGGTGATTGCTGAGGAACGAGACCAGGTCCGTCCACCAGCATAATTTCGTCTTCGGGGTCCGAAGACGATTTTTGTTCGAAGGCCTCGTGGTCTTGCGGATTTTTCGTCCGCCGAGGCCTTCTCCCCTTCTTCTCCCCGCCAGTTGGAGATCTGGGCGGGGATGCGGAAGGGGACTTAATAAACATAGTGTGGTCCGTGTTTTTAAACTTCGGACCCCGAATCTTCTGCACTGTTTGCCATCCGCTGTCGGCAGATGGCGTTGCCGTTGCTACTTCTGATGCAGATGGTGCTTCTGCTGTGGGTGCTCTTTCTGCTAATGCAGAGGCACCCACGTCTGTAGCTACCGTAGCAGATGGCTGTGCTTTGGCTGGTGGACTCTTGGAACCTGCTGCCATTGTGGTCGGGTTAGCAGAAGCGTTGCCGCCGACGACCGCGGTCCTCGGTGTTAGGACCTTAATGGCCGTTGCACCACACTTGCACTGGTACGAGCATGTCGTGCTCGTGCCCGTGTCTACAACGGTCGTCTGCGTAGCAACGCTCCCCTTCCTGACGGGAGTTGATAACGTCTTGGCGAAGCTAGTGGCGAAGACCGGTGGCGCAAGCGCCTTAAACCTCTTCTTCGCCTCGCCATAAGATAGTCGTTCCTTTGTTTTCAACTCCTGTACCTTCTTTTCTTCAAGGTACACTCGACACTCTATGCTCCAGGCTGGGTGAGACCCGGAGCAGTTGACACACACCTATGGGAGCGTGCAGCCAGTGCCTGGCTCATGAGCTGCCTTTCCGCACTTCCCACAGGTGGGGTTGCCCTTGCAGGTCGCCGTCGTATGACCGAACCGCTGGCACTTAAAACAGCGCATCGGGTCCGGTACATACGGGCGAATATTGAGCTTCAAATAGCCTGCCTTGATGTCTTTTGGCAACGTCGGAGTGTCGAACGTCAGGACGAAGGTGGCTGTCTTCTCAAGACTGCCGTTAACCCTTCGTGTGATCTGACGAACCTCGACCACGTGATCTGTTGACCACTCCTTAAGGAGTTCCTCGATCTCTAAATCCATAATATCCCGGCAGGTGATGACGCCCTTACTGGAATTTAGAGTTTTATGGAGTTCGCACTTCACTGCGAACTCCCCGAGCTTCTCACACTTAAGGAGTTGGACAGCCTGCTTGTGGGTGGATGTTTCCAAAAGCAGCGTCCCATTCCTCAGCTTTTTTACCGATTTAAGGGTACCCGCTATACCCTCTAACCCTTTGTGGATATAAAAGGGAGAGATCTTTTCAAAAGATCCCTCCGTCTTTGTCATTATCACGAAGGCATTATCTATTAAATAATCCTTCCCGTTACTAGTGCTCTGTTCAGGAGGAGGGCTTTCCACCCTCGCACGCTTACCACTTTTTTGGGCGTTAAAGTGACGTTGCCCCTGCGGGTTGCCCAGGCCGCAGGAGGAAGGGTTTGGTTTGTTATTTCTTCTCGTTTTGATCCCACGAGTTCGGAGGAACTAAATGTCGAGTGACGTGGAGCCCCCGCATCACGCCACCAAGCCCAATACAACAGGGGTGCGGCAGGTGCCCCTGAGGTTGTACGCTAACGGGTGGTTTGCCTCACCACCCATCCACCTCCTCGGCACGTTACTCACCTTGAGGTTGAGGTTTTTTTTATAGAGGTTTCTACCGTCCTCGCGATCCGGGCGATGAAGCCAAGATCCCCGTTCTCCTAGGCACACAACGTTCCACCGCCACGCCCTACGGTGGTCGTTGAAGCATGGTAGGAGTTTACGGTGTGGGAAACTTGCGGCGCTCACAAGTTTCCAGCTCGGGCACCGCGGGTTCGCCAAACCCGTACCTGGCAACAGGTAGTAGGAAAAGGTTTCAAAATTCTGCACTTGGAGAGAGTGATGAGGGGATGTACGAGGGAAGTAAAGGAATTGGGTTACAAAACTTTGGTCAGACCATTGCTTGAATACGGTAGTGTAGTATGAGACCCACATTTTGAGTATCAAATACAGGAGTTGGAGAGGTAATTAAGAGTAGGCAGATCAAGCGTTTATTAATTTAATCAGATTTAATTTTGATTCTGTTGTGGTTGAAACATATTAAAAATATTATTACTCCTAATCAAAATTATTTCGGAATTTTAACGAAATTTTAATATTTACAAGAAAAACTGCCATTTATTTGTTAATAAACTGCATTTTGAATGGACACACTGGTGAATAATATTGACAACAATCCTGAACTGCGATGGTATCAGTAGAGCATGAGACGAGTTACAGGGTAAATGAAGACGTATTGTCCGCTAGGAACACTGCATTGGTGCGGCGGGACGCTGCAAGATGTCGTGATTGCGTTTAGGGGTGATAGTTTCGTTGACGAGGCGCGATCAGGGACCAGCGAGGTGGACGGCCAGTCGCAGCACGGTCTTCAGATCTGCCTCCTTGAACACTGTGTGCATCGTCTACCTAGGATCCATTCGTGCACCTGTCCCCTCGACGGCTCAGTTAGAAGTGACCAGGTCGCTTCTACAAAAACCAATAGGCAATGACAATGTATGTCGCAAAAATCGTAACTACCGTGTCCCATTCACAAGGTCTTCGAAGATAGTGATACATAACAGATATTACCCGTCATTCCACACCACACACTGATAGATACACAAGAAGTTGAAAATTGGAGTTTATAAATTGGAGTTTACAAACTGGAGTCTACAAAGCCTTCTGAGTTTCTGAATTTCGGGAAACCACAAACAATTTTTAAATTTCAACGCATATATCAAAGATATATCAATAAGAAATATTACGAAGGAATATATTGTTATGAACATATTTTTTAGAATAACCTATCCTATCATCACTGAAAATATAGCCCTCAATCTCTTTATAAATGAATCAAGTAATTTGATAAATTGAAGTATGTTAGCATATGTAACTTTTAAATCCTAATAAGGGGATAAGATGTTCAAAATTTTAAAGATGTCAGGTCTAAAGTATCGAGATAGAATAATACTGTATAAACTATATACGAATCAAGTGGCTATAATAAAAGTAGAGAATCACGAAAGACATGCATCAGTTAAAAAGGGTGTTAGACAAGGCTGTAGTCTATCCCCTTTAATATTCAACTTGTATCTAGAAGAAGCAATGAAGAAAGTCGAAGAAAAAATTCCATGTGGCATAAGTTTTCGGGGAGAAAACATCAGTATGCTACGATTTGCTGATGACATTGTCTTGTCAGCAGAGAGGGCTGAGGATATTGAGAAGTTACTGAATGGCATGAACAAAATACTGAAGAAAGATTTTGGACTAAATATAATTCAAAGCAAGACTAAAGGGATGAAATGTAGCAGAAATGATACCAATACTGGTAGATTAAATATAAAAATAGGATCGGATGTAATAGGAGAAGTAAGTGAATTTTGTTATTTGGGAAGTAAAATTACAACCGATGGACGAAGCAGGAATGATGTTAAAAGCAGAATAGCACTAGCTAAAAGAGCCTTCATGAAAAAGAGAACTCTTTTAGTTTCAAATATTGATCTAGGAATTAGAACTTTTCAAAACTATTTGTGTGGAGCACAGCACTTTATGGTAGCCAATGGACTTTAGGAATACCGGAAATAAAGAAAATTTAAGCATTTGAAATGTGGTACTACAGAAGAATGCTGAAAATTAAGTGGACAGACAAAGTAAGAAATGAACTAGTTTTGGAAATGATGGGTGAGAAAAGAAGTTTATGGAAGAAGCTTACAGGAAGAAGAGACAGGCTGGTAGGTCATATTTTGATACATGCTGGATTGGTTAATTTGTTAGTGGAGGGAAAAGTCGAAGGTAAGAACTGTAGAGGAAGACAGAGATTAGAATATATGAAGCAGATAATTGAGGACGTGGGCTGTAAGGGGTAAAAAAAAAAAAAAAAAAAGTTGTTTTCTTGATGTTTGTTAACCATAAATGCATTAAGAAATCAGGTGTTTCATATAGAGAGAAATAGATTTCCTGATAGCTCTAACAGACTAATACAACGTTCTTGGTTGGTATTACCTCTAAACGCGTTTCTCCCGGTTTGAAGCCGGTAAGGGTTGGATCATTACCGCAGGTACCTGGCTCACTAAACCTTCTAGATCCACCGCGCGTGCTTCACTGAGGCCAAGACCAGTGGGGCTCCTCCCCCCTTTAGCGATCTTGTTTGCAAGGCTTGCCTTGCAACGTTTGAAGAGTCTTGCTTGGTACCAACACGCTCCTATATGTTGTTAACAGGATAGTAATAAATTTTGACAAAATTTCGTGTATCATTCTGCATTGTGAGTTAACAGAATTTTTCTTTTAACTTTTTCCTTCTAGGTTTTTTTATTATTTCTACAGCGATAAGAAAATCGCCATTTTGTTTATAATCAGTTATCTCGAATATAGAAAGCGGTTTTTCAATTAGAAGATTGATACTCAACATGAATGCGGAATATACGTAGTCAATTGTCAATTCTGTAGATTTCCGATAGTAGAATCATATCGTGTAATGAGTGATAAAATTAAAAAAAAAAAAAAAAACAGCAGCTGCTGTGTCTGTCTTTCATTTGAGAAATATTCAGTTTTGCATTTTTTTTAAATGCTGTTCCAATAGCAATCTTCCCTGATTACGATAGTACGTTTTCTTTTACTGTTCACAATCTTTTTTTTTTTTTTTTAACTGCATAACATCTCTTAACAGCGAGGTCTTTAGAGACGGGAAAGGATTGGGGCGGGGGGCAAGGAATGGGAAGGAATTCGGCCATGGTCTTTTTGAAGGAAGCTCCCGGCATTTACCTGGAATGATTTGGGGAAACGATGGAAAACCCAAATCTGGTTGCCCGGATGCGAGGCCAGAACGCTAAACGTTACACCACATCGCTCGGTGTGCACACAATGATTTTATTAGTGTGGAGCATGGGATTCAATTTACGCATCTTATTTGTGTCCTGAATCCGTCAGTATACTGCCGTGTTATCACGTACCGTCACTACGAGAAGCGCTGACCTAACTTGAGTGTTTACTACACTTTGAACAGAGCTCATTGGTCCCACGGTATACGGAGTGAAACGCACAACAGTATAAAGGAAAGCGGTGGTGGAACTCATCTGTGCCCTGCAATGTTAGATAGGGAAGTCCTTCCATACATTAATCATTTACATAGTTACGTGTGTGTGAAAATGCTATCTCAAATTTTTGTATTAAACTTGAATCGCTTACATACTAGCTGAAGTAACCTTTGAAAAAGAGTAGGAACTTCATTTTTCATTTTTTTTATAGCTCTAGCTTGAAAAATACGGTTTAGTGAGTGTGTTTCAACTCGTTTTGTGTTTGTATCCTTGATGTATGTTTTCATATTTCGCGTCATCAGAAGCTTGGGGAGATTTACCTTCTACCAACCAACAGGTTTACAAATTGATACCACTTATCATTATTTTCAAAAATGTGAGATGGTTCTTAATAACAGTTTTTTGGAAATATTATACAAAAACAAATGGCTTATTCACTTATTATATAATTATAATGTTATGAAGTAATTAAGAAAATATTTAGTTCCCAGATAGAACTATTAGGACTTCCTTCGCAGTCCCATGAACAATTTTTTTAAATTAATTTAATTTAATTGCAATGGAGCACAGGCTCCGGTGGCAATTTCCCTACACACCCATCTTCCCCCTATCCTGCACCTACCTACATTCGCCCTCTACAAATTTTATCTTTAAATTCCTTCAAAGTTTTCGGTAAATTATTCATCATTTCTCTTGGTAACTCACTCCAATCCCTGACTCCCTTACCTAAAAAAGAGAATCTTCCCACAAACTTGTGCCTGAAATCGAGTGTCAGCTTGTGGTCATGGTCATCTTTTCCCTTCCATGCACTACTTTTTAGAATGCAATACAGCTTCGCTTATAAACAATGTTAAAATTTTGGTAATGTAGTTATTTATTCGATTGAGGCTATGCATCATGTTCATTGATTGTGGATTAGAACAAAGGGTATGGAAATTTGACATAACGTGGATGAAAATTTCTTTTATTTGTAAAACGCAACTTACTTCAGTTCTAAAAGTATTTGCGAGTTAGCTGCTTTAGTGAATGAAGCGCTTTTGTAATTAGTCATTTTTCTGAGCCCTAAGTTGGTTGTTAGAAGACACAGACTCGATGAATCGTTAGCAACGACACTGTCGGGTCATCCGTTCACCTGCATGCTTTGGGTGTCGTCCAGATACGTACGATCTACCATAATAGTTTTATCACTTCTCTGCCGGCAGAAATCACTTCGCAGCAAATAGGTGTACAGGAAAACTAGCGCAGAACGCGAACTAGCGGGGAGTGCGTTGTTATACCTGGCCAGGGCGTTACCGCTCACCCACTAGGCGGCACCGACCTCACAGCAAGGTAGAGACCGTAGCTTATTTTTTGTGCGGTTTTCTCCGAACACGGTATCTGTCCATGAAATGCAAACAGAATCGTTGTCTCCCACGACGGTTTTCGCCGAACGACCGAGGCAGTACGCACGCCATCCGTTCCAAGTCGATACTTCAAAGAGAATTCGGGGTGCGCTGCATGCGGGTATTTGCAGTCGCGCGTCTGCCTGCCTCGTTCACGCTGCCACATTGGCACCCACTCATCGTTAAAAACGCTGTTCGTTGGAATTAAATGAAACCACTATAATTCAGTTAAAGAGTTTTCGTAATTGTTTCGTTTTATTCTATTTTTAATCATGAGTTGGGACCACGGAAAGGTGTTCTCTTTTATTAAACATTATGAAAGACGTCCCATATTGTAGAAGAAGGACGATAAACTTTATCATAATGAGATAAAAAAAAGACGAATATTGTAGAATGATAAATAAATAGTCCACGATACGTTTCAATTTAAACTTGATTATTTTCGTAAACACGTCGTCAACGTCACTGTTTACATGAATACATTCAATCCAGCGATTGTATACAACACGTCTTCCACAGAAAATACAGTTCTCGGCCGTCGTAAAATTTAGTCGATGAAAACTTTGCCGAAAAACTAACTATTTCTCTGTCTCGGATGTTTGCTTTATATAAGCTACATAGAAATTTCTAGAACACTTCAAAAGCTTCCGCCAGATATTTCTCGAACATAACAATACTTAAACAATTGAAACATATTAAAAACAATCAGAATTAATACATAATCATTTACAATCAATACAAAATGGTCAGAAATTGAAATTAAAGATACTTAAACACAAAATTATTCACATAAATCATTTTAAACTGTAGCAAATTGTCCTTTAGACATCCTAACTTGCATTAATACTTGGAATTACGAACATTTTAGCAATTCTCTTATACAATTCGGTTCTTAAACATATTAAGTGGCCTTTAAATAATTTCTTTTCATAAAACAAAGTCTATATACACTGATTTACAGTTAATTGTGAAACAAACAAACATGATCATATTCAACCAAACTCTAGCTTACTACAATTGCTTCATAAAATACAATTCCATTTAATTTTAGGTTTAAGGACTGTTACAGACTGAAGTTTCTTAAAAATAAAAAATTATACATTACGACGAAACACAACATTCGTCTTCTCAAAATATCGAACTTAACAACGAATCAAAAATTACAGTGTCTCGGAATGTCCAGCACTTTTCTGGAAACTACAACTCTTCCAATGTGATTCGGCATTATTCTCGATTTCTACAGTTGTAAAATGTTTATATAGCTCTGCATACTTCTAGTATAATTCTTGAAATCAGTTGCTTTGATAGGTTGAAAACATATTGCAAACTAATAAATGAATCATGAGTTGCCAGGTATCTCAGTGTTATAGCTAACCTTTCTTCAGTGGTTACTCCTTTCCGAAAATTTGTATCATTCTTCGAAATTTTCTCCCGAATCGACTCTAATAAAAATATATAATCGGTGGATGACATTCCTGCAAAGTTTCGAAAATGGCCACTATCTTCTTCTTCCATCGTACTGTTTAAAAATAATTTACCACTAGTGAGCATTCCATTCCAATAAAGTCTAGATGCCCATCGCCATCCTTTATTTTTGTGTTTAACTAAACTAGCAATAATTATGGCTGCAGCACTAGCCACTGCTAAATCGTCACTGGGTTCCATATCCACGCTCTAACTTCGCAAAACAGCCAACTCGTCGGAACAAACGAATGGATGGACACCTGTCTCGATCGATGCCTCGGCGAACTGAGTTCGTGCAACCAAAGTATTCAACTATTTGCTCTGGATTCGAAAACAGACGATATGGACTTTCATTGCAATCAATCCTCGCTTAGCATTTGGTATCTGGGAGAGTGCTGAATCAATCCACCATCAAACCAGCCAGACTTGAGTTTTCATATCATTCCAAGGGAATAACAGAATTTTTTTTTCGTTTTCATTCTTTTTGTCTTTTTTTCACTCAGAAGATTAATTTAATTCAATCGAAATCCCCAAATGACGATTTTTTTTTTCAACATTGTTGAACGTTCCCTTGGATGGTTTCATCGGGTGCAGTTTATGCCTCTATTCCGGCAAATGTTTGTGACGTCTCCCACAACACCGTGAGTATTTTTTCTGCTTGCTAAGCTTCTGATCGCATACTCCATACTGTAAAATATCGACAAAGATATTCGTACTACTTGCATTTTGATACCAGATATGTTTTCAGATAACGCTCATAACTTGATTTGTAATGAAGTGATGTAAATATGTCGGCTCCAGCTTGTTCGGCTACATAACTAACCTGTATATGGCAGCCAAATACGTACCCTTTTTACGGTTGGTCTCAAATTTTAATTTCAAAGCATAAATATTGAACCACTACATAAACATAAGTAGCTGATCTAAATTCTTTGTTTCCTATAAGTGCCACATCTATGGACTGAGATTATAATGAAAACAAATTAAAAAAAGCAAGTATTAATTAACAGGTGGATTTGAACGTAGTACATACTTTCCTCATTATTTGTTGGCAATTTGAAACTCTACAGGCACAAGTAAAGTAATTTTATTTGTAGGTTGCTTTAGAAACATTATCTATGAATAGAGAATGAAAAAATCTTCCCGTTATAAGTCCGCCGTTGAAGTTCGAGCCCGTACAAACACGATGACCAAGTTGGCCTTTTATTAGAATTGATATGGCGCCATGTTGATATGGCACCATGTTGATATGGCACCATGTTGATATGGCACCATATTGATATGGAACCATGTCGGTATGGCACCATGTCGGTATGGCACCATGTCGGTATGGCACCATGTCGGTATGGCACCATGTCGATATGGCACCATGTTGATATGGCACCATGTCGATATAACACCATGTCGATATGGCACCATGTCGATATGGCACCATGTCCATATGGCACCATGTCCATATGGCGCCATGTCGATATAGCGCCATGTCGATATGGCGCCATGTCGATGTGGCGCCATGATGATGTGGCGCCATGTTGATGTGGCACCATGTTGATGTGGCACCATGTTGATGTGGCACCATGTTGATGTGGCGCCATGTTGATGTGGCGCCATGTTGATGTGGCGCCATGATGATATGGCACCATGTTTATATGGCGCCATTTTGATATGGTGCCATTTTGATATGGCGCCATGTTGATATGGCGCCATGTTGATATGGCGCCATGTTGATATGGCGCCATGTTGATATGGCGCCATGTTGATATGGCGCCATATTGATATGGCGCCATGTTGATATGGCGCCATGTTGATGTGGCCCCATGTTGATGTGGCACCATGTTGATGTGGCACCATGTTGATGTGGCGCCATGTTGATGTGGCGCCATGATGATATGGCACCATGTTTATATGGCGCCATGTTGATATGGTGCCATGTTGATATGGCGCCATGTTGATATGGCGCCGTGTTGATATGGCGCCGTGTTGATATGGCGCCGTGTTGATGTGGCGCCGTGTTGATGTGGCGCCGTGTTGATGTGGCGCCGTGTTGATGTGGCGCCGTGTTGATGTGACGCCGTGTTGATGTGGCGCTGTGTTGATGTGGCGCCGTGTTGATATGGCGCCGTGTTGATATGGCACCATGTTGATGTGGCGCCATTTTGATGTGGCGGCATTTTGATGTGGCGCCATGTTGATGTGGCACCATGTTGATGTGGCACCATGTTGATGTGGCGCCGTGTTGATGTGGCGCCGTGTAGATGTGGCGCCGTGTAGATGTGGCGTCGTGTTGATGTGGCACCGTGTTGATGTGGCGCCGTGTTGATATGACGCCGTGTTGATATGGCGCCTTGTTGATATGGCGCCATGTTGATATGGCGCCATGTTATATGGCGCCATGTTGATGTGGCGCCGTGTTGATGTGGCACCGCGTTGATGTGGCGCCGTGTTGATGTGGCGCCGTGTTGTTGTTGTTGTTGTTTTTAGGTCTTTAGGGCGCGTCGACATCTAGGTCATTAGCGCCCTAACATGAGTACGGAATGACAATGTGGGTAGAAACACACTGCCGTCTGCATCGCCGACTGTAAATGGGTCGGCCACACAGACAGCACAATAAAATAAAAAATAGTGGTAAAAACACAGCCCGCATGGTCGACTGTAAACAACAGGATTGAGTAAAATACTAAAACATGGCCTTAGATGCACAAACAAATAGTACTGGCTGGTTGGCTGTAGAGGAGCCAACCAGCTATAACGAACACTGAAGCAACGAACTGGCTGGCTGTAAAGGGGTCAGCCAGGGATAAAAAGAAAATATACATGGATTGGTGGCTGTAGAAAAAGCACCAAACCATTCTAAAAACTAGGCCGATCTCCCCAAAATTGATATGGCGCCGTGTTGATATGGCGCCGTGTTGATATGGCACCATGCTGATATGGCGCCATGTGTATATGGCGCCATGTTGATATGGCACCACGTTGATATGGCGCCATTTTGATATGGCGCCTTTTGTATATGGCGCCATGTTGATGTGGCGCCATGTTGATGTGGAGCCATTATGATATGGCGCCATGTTGATATGGCACCATGTTGATATGGCACCATGTTGATATGGCACCATGTTGATATGGCACCATGTTGATGTGGCGCCATGTTGATGTGGCACCATGTTGATATGGCGCCATGTTGATATGGCGCCATGTTGATATGGCGCCATGTTGATATGGCGCCATGTTGATATGGCGCCATGTTGATGTGGCACCATGTTGATATGGCGCCATGTTGATATGGCGCCATGTTGATATGGCGCCGTGTTGATATGGCGCCGTGTTGATGTGGCAGCGTGTTGATGTGGCACCGTGTTGATGTGGCACCGTGTTGATGTGGCGCCGTGTTGATGTGGCGCCGTGTTGATATGGCACCATGTTGATATGGCACCATGTTGATATGGTGCCATGTTGATATGGCGCCATGTTGATATGGCGCTATATTGATATGGCGCCATGTTGATATGGCGCCATGTTGATGTGGCACCATGTTGATGTGGCACCATGTTGATGTGGCGCCATGTTGATGTGGCGCCATGTTGATGTGGCGCCATGTTGATATGGCACCATGTTGATATGGCACCATGTTGATATGGCACCATGTTGATGTGGCGCCATGTTGATGTGGCACCATGTTGATATGGCGCTATGTTGATATGGCGCCATGTTGATATGGCACCATGTTGATATGGCACCATGTTGATATGGCACCATGTTGATATGGCACCATGTTGATATGGCGCCATTTTGATATGGCGCCATGTTGATATGGCGCCATGTTGATATGGCGCCATGTTGATATGGCACCATGTTGATGTGGCACCATGTTGATATGGCACCATGTTGATATGGCACCATGTTGATGTGGCACCATGTTGATATGGCACCATGTTGATATGGCACCATGTTGATATGGCACCTTACCGAGCGTGGTGGTGTAACGGATAGCGTTCTGGCCTCGCATTCGGGAGGACGGCGGTTCGAATCCCCGTCCGGGCATCCAGAGTTGGGTTTTCCATGGTTTCCCCAAATCACTCCAGGCGAATGCCGGGATGCTTCCTTCAAAAGGCCATGGCCGAATTCCTTCCCATTCCTTGCCCCCATCCTTTCCCGTCTCTAAAAGACCACGTTGTTAAAAAGGGATGTTAAACTGTTACAAAAAAAAAAAAGAAAAGATATGGCACCACGTTGATGTTTGTGTTGCAGTCGAGAATGGCAAGCCGCCGTCCATATACTCGGACCGGATGTCGTCGAAGAGGCACTCCACGGCGAGCAGCTACCAGGAGAAACAGTCTCAGCATGTCGACGACTGGGAGAGGTCAGTCACCAAATACATATTCGAAAATATTTTAATTTATTTTTTAAATACTGCACTGTGAACCGTTTTAAAGTTACTATAAATGAATAAAACACAAATTTTTTTACTCTGTTTTTTATTTCTGTTCTCTGCTTTGGGTTTTCCTTTAATTGTGTAAATGCTCATCGTTTCTGCATGTATCGTCATAAATATAATACAATTTTAATATAATATAATGTATTTACTATAATTATAATATAATATAATTTTCTGCTATCCATTTGTTCAAACCCTACGTCACTTCACACACATCTTCCGAACAGCTTGTACTTGTACATATTTCCGACAGCACATGTTCGTGCTTGGATGCAAGCTACATGTGAGAATTGTGGCAGAGAAAATGATCCTAAGCTATTAATTAACGAAACTGAGACGACGAATTACAGTGGGCTATATTCAACGGGTTCACTGATAGTTATTAGTTTTAAAAGTAAATAGGAATTTTCTATGAGACTCCACCAATAGTCTTACAGTTCAATATCGCAGACAGCTTGCAAGTCGCTGGTGCGTCAAGGCCACTCTTTAGATATGACTTATTTACTAACTACACGGTATGTCACTTATTTTGTTTCAATATTTGATCGACAGCCCTTTCACTCCAGTATCGAGTAACGTGAGCCGCATGCTTGTTACTCTGTGCAGGTCTTGGTGGTTCCTGCTGTTCAAGAGGTGCCACCAGAAGGAGACGGTGCCCTCGTGGCAGCCGCCCTTCTGGCCTCGCCTCTGTCCGCAGCCGCTCTGCCCGTCGTATCGACGATTCGCCAGAGTCTTAGCCCTAATCTTCATCCTGCTACTAAGCTGGGGCATCATCTACTGTATCATCGGCGATGATGCCGCGCCTGGTGAGTCTGTAATCTTTGGTCCGCTCATGAACACAAATCTAAGCATCGATTTTTCTACCAATGGCTCACCGAGTATCATACATTTATCCTCTTTATTTCTTCTTCAGTACTCGGATATATCCATCACGGAACGCTTAAGTAAAAAAATTTAAAATATAACTCAGTTAGTGCAGTTTAACGATATTTTGTGATTTTCTTGACGTTCTGTGAAATGTGTACAGTATGTGCATATTGCAACATCGTGGTTGGTGGTCGCATAGTGTTTTACTAATTTATTAACTTATAATTTAGAGACTGACTTGATGCCATTATGTAATAATGATCTTGAATGATTTAGTGGAATATTGCTATGTACTAACTGGGCTTTGAAGAGGAAAAAAAAAATCAAAAGAAATGGCCAAAACGCTGCATTTGCATCTATTTCATACTTAAATAAATGATAGTAAGGATAAAGTAAACGGCTTTTTAGCAGTGTAAATAACAACCGGTAACGAAAATAATAACTCACCAAAGTTGAAGACTGCGACAAGTTAAGAACATTTGAGACGAATAAAAATTTATACAATATTTCGGTTTAAGACCTTCTTCATGCAATAGGGAATGAGCCATTTGGTTTGGGAGGTGTGCACATGCCAAAGTTTACCCCATGACTGGCTAGGCAGTGAAAGACAGGGTGGGGGTGAACTGTTAAGAGGTGAACTATCGGTATGTGGCAAAAGACTAAGATGATATAATAAAGGACTACAGATCACGGGCGGTGGTAAAATGAACGTATATAGTAAAAGGGTACAGTGTATCAAAAGGGATAGAATTTTGGAAATTTATTTCCAATACATAAATTAGTTACGAGGGTGGTTTGAAAAGTTCTCGGAATCACCGCTAGATGTCAGTGCTAGAGCAATAAGGGAGGTTCCCGCGCAATAATCACACGTCCTTTGTGAGTGAACACGTGGCGCATCAGTGCTCTAGCTGCAGGAGTGTGGTAGTGACGACTCTTTGTTGTTGTTCCCGCGTAGTGATTTGTGACAATGGAAAAAACTGAGATTCGAGCAGTGATTAAATACTTTGTAAAGAAAGGTATGAAACCAAAGGAAATTCATGCCGACTTTCAGAACACACTAGGGGACTCTGCTCCTTCATTTTCAACTGTTGCCAATTGGACTAGCTAGTTTAAATTTGGTCGGGAGAGCTTGGATGATGATCCACGTAGTGGACGGCCAAAAAGTGCTACGACCCCAGAATTTATCGCAAAAGTGCATAAAATGGTCATGGAGGATCGTCGACTAAAAGTGCGGGAGATTGCTGAAGCTGTAGGGATGTCTTCTGAACGGGTATATTATATTTTAACCGAAGAATTGGGTATGAAAAAATTATCCGCAAGATGGGTGCCGCGGCTCTTGACACTGGACGATAAACGCACCAGATTGGAAATGTCTGGCCACTTTTCAGAGAAACCAACAAGATTTTTTACGCCTTTTTGTGACTACAGATGAAACTTGGGTCCACTACTATACCCCAGAGACAAAACAGCAGTCAAAGCAGTGGAAACATGCTGATTCACCACCACCAAAGAAAGCAAAGGCAGTGCGTTTGGCCGGAAAGGTTATGGTCTCAGTTTTCTGGGATGCAAAAGGCATTCTACTGATAGATTATCTTCCTACTGGCGAAACAATCACGGGGAAATACTATGCAAACCTCCTAGACCAATTACAGGAAAAGATATGCGAAACAAGGCCTGGTTTGGCAAGGAAAAACGTCATCTTTCATCAGGACAACGTTCCGCCACACAAAAGTGTTATTGCAATGGCAAAACTTCATGAACTGAGCTACGAATTGTTGCCACATCCACCTTATTCACCTGATTTGGCACCATCAGACATTTCATCTATTCCCCAAGCTGAAAAATTTCCTCGGTGGAGAGAGATTTTCTACAAGGGAAGAACTGAGAGCCGAATTGGAGAGGTATTTTGCAGGCCTGGAAGAATCTCATTTTCGAGATGGGATCAAGGCATTGGAACATCGCTGGACCTAATCCATTAGTCTACAGGGAGGCTATGTTGAAAAATAAAAGCAGTTCCACCGAGGTAAGATACTTAATTCTAATACATTCCGAGAACTTTTGAAACCACCCTCGTAGTTGATTTGCAATAATGAGACTGTGACAGTATTTTAAAATCAGTTGAATACAAAGTTATAGAGCGTGAACTCGACATAATTTGATCCTCCAAAGAGGATGCGATCAGCTGTTGGCGGCTTTGGAATGTTCTGCTTTGACATGGTATGGAGACCAGGAGATGGCAGCACATGAGCCACCGTTGTAGAATATACACAGTATTAAATGAATACTAAGTTGTAATTTAGGATAGCTACTTATTAAGCACAAAGTTGCATACAGATAGCAGTACGATTGTAACTGTACACACGGTTACGCGACACGTGGTTCGCAGCCGTCTGAGCCGTCGTAGTACCGTTGTCTCCCACCTGGTTAGTTAGCGCTCCCGTCAGCTCGACCAGAGCGCCGACCGGTGGCGAAGAGATGTACTGTGGCATGGTTCTCACCACCACATCCCTCCCCACCCCCCTTTTTGCGACATACTCAGAGAGAGTAGGGAATGAAACTCGCTTCTTGCTATAGTCAGCGGTGTTGTCACGAGAAGATCCTGCATAGATATGATGGGTCGGTCCATTGATGCGGATGTGTTCGGCAGTGCTGATTGATATTTGGCTTTGGAGACGCCTCCCTGTTCTTGGTCTGTTTTGGCGATCAAGGCAGCCTTCAGCATGTCTACTGAGACTGTCTTATCTTCCCCGTTTACTTCGATTACGAAAAATCTGTCGCTAATGTGCTTTATGACCTCATATAGCCCTGTGTAAGATGGCTCAAGAAGCTTCTTCACAGAGTCTACTCGTTTAAAGACATGGCTGCAACTGTAGAAATCTTTGAGATGGTAGAGCTTTTGTCTGGTGAGAAGTAGGTGTAGGCCTGGCGCTGCGGATATGCTCTTGAAATTTATCCATCAAGAACTGCGGATCAGCTGGAGTGTGGTCAGATGTGAAGGATTCGCCAGATAGGCGAAGCAGCGAACTGAAGACCCGTTTCACTGGAGGCCTTCAGGTCCTCCTTGTAGGCGGTGTGGAGGCCGAGGTTTAGGTTGGCAGCAGGTCCGGCCGAGCTACGTACACGTTACACGTAAGGGCAGCCTATAGCGAACGGCGCCAGCGTTAGACAAGGCCATTGGACTGTGGATGGTAAGACGTGGTACGAATTCACTGAGTTCCGATTAGGGGCGTTAGTGTGGTGAAGAGAGCTGACTTGAATTGCGGGCCTTGATCTGTGGAGATCGTAATGACAGACCCACTGCGTGTAGAAAGTTGATGTATCTATGTCGGCCAATATGTTGCTGATTGGGATGTCGTTTGCCATCTGGAGAAACGGTCAATTATGGTGAAATAGTATAGGAAACTCCAAACTTTTGGCAGATCGGTGGGGTCCAGTTGAACGTGGTTAAACTGGTTGTTTGGAACCGTGATGTAGAGTGGTATCAACCGACTGTGACGGCAAATCTTGGCTCGTTGACACGGTATGCATCCTCTTGCCCATAGGGGTGCATCCTAGGATGCCTGGCCAGACGTAGTGGTCTTTGAACATTAAGACTGTGATTCTGTCACTGGGATGCGAAAGACTGTGAACAGCGTCGAATGCTTGACGCCTGAGGTTCTTGGGGATGTAAGGTTTTTTTTTTTGCTGTCGTAGGTCTATCGACTGGTATGATGCAATCCCCCATCCCTTCCTATCCTGCGCTAACCTCTTCATTTCTACATATCCCATACAACCCACTTCATAAATAATCTGCTTCATATATTCTAATCTCTGTCTTCCTCTACAGTTCTTACCTTCGACTGTTCCCTCCACTAACAAATTAACCAGTCCAGCATGTCTCAAAATATGACCAACCAGCCTGTCTCTTCTTTCTGTAAGCTTCTTCCATAAACTTCTTTTCTCACCCATCATCTCCAAAACTCGTTCATTTCTTCTATGTCTGTCCACCTAATTTTCAGCATTCTTCTGTAGCACCACATTTCAAATGCTTCAATTTTCTTTATTTCCTGTATTCCTAAAGTCCATGTTTCGCTACCGTAAAGTACTGTGCTCCACATAAAGAGTTTTAAAAAGTTCTTTCTAATTCCTAGATCAATATTTGAAACTAAAAGGTTTCTCTTTTTCATGAAGGCTCTTTTTGATGGTGCTATTCTGCTTTTAACATCATTCCTGCTTCGGCCATCAGTTGTAATTTTGCTTCCCAAGTAACAGAATTCACTTACTTGTCCTATTGCATCCGATCCTATTTTTATATTTAATCCACTAGTATTGGTATCATTTCTGCAACATTTCATCACTTTTGTCTTACTTTGATTTATATTCAGTCCAAAAATTTCCTTCAGTATTTTGTTCATGCCATTCAATAACTTCTCAATATCCTCAGCCTTCTCTGCTAACAAGACATTGTCATCAGCAAATCGTAGCATACTGATTTTTTCTCCCTGAAAACTTATGCCATATGGAAATTTTTCTTTGACTTTCTTCATTGCTTCTTCTTCATACAAGTTGAATATTAACGGGGATAGACTACAGCCTTGTCTCACACCCTGTTTAACTGATGCATGTCTCTCGTGATTCTCTACTTTTATTATAGCCACTTGATTCTTATATAGTTTATAGAGTATTCTTCTATCTCGATACTTTAGACCTGTCTTCTTTAAAATTTTGAACATCTAGTCCCACCTAACAATATCAAAAGCTTTTTCTAAATCAACAAATGCCATAAAGTATATTTGTTTTTCTTGATCCGTCCTTCAAGTATTAATCTTAAAGACAGAATTGCTTCCCTTGTACCACGATTTTTCCTAAACCCAAACTGATCCTCACCTACTATCTATTCTACTACCCTTTCCATCCTTCTGCTCATTATTCTGGTCAGTATTAAAATCGGTTGGAATTTCTCCTGTTTCATAACTTTTTGATATCAGCTTGAATAATCTTTCGATTCCTTCCTCTCCTCGGGATTTGAGAAGTTCTGCAGGGATCTCATCAATTCCAACTGCCTTATTTGCTTTCAAGTCATTCACAGCTTTATCGAATTCTGTCCTCAAAACAGGATCTCCTAAGTCATCAATGTCGACATCGCATTCCTTTTCCATTACACTATTGTTCAAGTCGTCCGCATCAGACAGTTTCTCAATGTATTCCTTCCATCGGTTAGCTCTATCTTCTGAGCTTAAAAGTGGGTTTTCCATCGGCAGCTTTAATGTTCATATCTTTTCTTCATTTCTCCAAAATGCTGTTTGATCTTTCTATATGCAACATCTACTTTTCCTACGACCATTTCCTTTTCTACTTCTTCGCACTTTTCTTGTAGCCGTTTTTCTTTTGATATTTTGTATTTCCTATTTATTTGATTTCTAAATTGCCTGTACTGCTCTCTTCCTGCTCCATCATGAGCATTTTTGTCCTTTTTCTCTGATCTATAAGATCCAAAATTTCTTCTGTGATCCAAGGTTTTCGGGCAGCTTGTCCCCTAAAGCCTAATGTTTCTTTACCAGCTTTCATTATTTCGATCTTTAACGCATTCCATTCGTCCTCGGTTGAGCTCCTTTCACAGTTACTTCTTAGACCTAAGTCTACCATTCCTGCAAATTTTTCTCTGGTGCTAGATTGTTTCAGCTTATTCACTTTTAGTCTGTTCTGCTTTTACTGCTTCCTTATTCGCTTAAATTTCAGCCTGCAAATCATTACTATCAAATTATGGTCAGAGTCTATGTCTGCTCCTGGGTACGCTTTACATTCTAGAACTTGATTCCTGAATCTCTGTTTGACCATGATATAATGTAGCTGATATCTGCCTGTATTCCCAGGACGTTTCCAGGTGTATATTCTTCTTGCACCACAACTAGCACAAAAATTCTATCAATCTGCTTCCTCGCTCATTTCTTTCTCCTAGACCAAAATTTCCTACAGTTCCCCTCTTTTCCTTCTCCCACTATTGCGTTCCAATCACCCATGATTATTAGATTTTCCTCCCCCTTCACATATTGTATTAATTCTTCAATTTAAGTGTATATTTTTTCTATTTCTTCGTCATCTTACTCGGTTTTTAGGGATGTTGCAGATAACATCAAAACCATCGATGTGTAGTGATAGTAAAAGTGGACTCATGGAGCGTGGAAAGCTCATCATCGGCGAGCTCAGCATTGTGGCTATCCTCATTGCTAAGCGTGGTTGGCATGTTGACGAAATTAATACGGGAGAGGGCAACAGTCACAACGGTGTCTTCGTGTGGGCTATCTCAGTGGTGAACTGGGAGATGTATTCCAGGTGACGCAACTGCCGAGGAGAGGCCTTCTCTGGGCTCTGCAAAAAGTAATCGTCTTGTAGCCCGTCTGGATTACGAAGTGTCGGCCCTCATGCATGTGTTGGAAGAACCGTATTGCGGCGTAGATGGCAAAGAGCTCTCGGTCATAAGCGCTGTAGCGAATCTCGGCTAGAAAGAGCTTACGTGAGAAGAACCTCAGTGGTCTCCAGGAACAATCTTCAAGTTGTTGCAGGGTGGATCCGAAGGCTAAGTCGGAGACATCGGTCCTCAGGCAGAGGTTTACTGACGGTGAAAGGAAAGTGGTTTGAACCGCGTGGGCAACAATAAGTTTGCAGGCAGCGAATGGTTCGTCAGTGGAAGGTGCCCAAGGTTCCGGCCATTTGTCATTCCGTTTGGAGCTCCTCAGCTGGTAGTTGAGCGGCGCCTGCATCTGTGCGGCGCCAGGAATGTTTTTCATGTAATAAGTAATTAACCATTCCCAGAACCCAACGGAGGCTTCAGATAAGATTCTCTCCTTCGGGGGCATTCACTGCTGTGTAGCCCAGGTAGGTGACACTTGTCTTTCCGAACTGACATTTCTTGACATTGATTGTCAGCCTATTTTCGCGAATGATGTTGATACCGTGGTGAGGTGCTGCTCCTAGTGCGATCTGGAAAAAATGATCAAGTCATTATTGAAGCAGCCAGCAAAATCCAGACCTCGAAGCAGATTGTGCACATTATGCTGGGAAGTCTGGTTAGCATTGCGTAGACCAGGTGGCATGCCGAGGAACTATAAAAGTCCGAAGGGTGTAGTCACAGCTGTTTTCTGGATATCTGACTTGGCAACAAGGCGCGAACCAGGTCGACTGTGGATAGCAGCCGTGGCTGCGTTGAAGGATACTGTCACCGTAGGGGACAGGACAGTGGTCAGGAACAGTTGAGCCATTAACCTTCCAGTAATCCCCGATCATTCGCCATCCACCGAGCTTCTACGGCACCATGTTAATTGGGCTAGCCCAGTTACTATTAGAAGAGCGTATGACACCGTGATGCAGCAACAGATCAAAATTATCCTTTGTGGCCTTCAATTTAATGTCAAGGAGTTGGTGAGGACGATCAAAGACTGGAGCACCCATTGTGTCAATGTGGTGAACGACGGCATTGTCTGAGTGATAGAAAAGTCGTCAGGCTTCTTAATGTCAACGTAGCAGATCAGCGTAGGTCTTGACCTGGCCACTGAGGTAGACAGCCTGGTTAATGGCAGAGAGCGTTGGACAGGGGCCTCAGAGAGTTGATCCATGGTCTTCACCGACGTGAGCGGATCAATTAGGCGCTTCCCCTTCAGGTTCAGGAGCAGTGAGTGGTGGACGAGGAAGTTCGCTCCAATGATGGCTGCCTTGATATCTGCGATGACAAAAGACTATTTGAATTTTAATTTGGTAGTAAGCCATATTTCCGCAGTTGTTTAACAATAATTTTATAAATAATTCTGTCAAAAACAAATGTTTTTGTATTTTTGACGGAATTATTTATAAAATTACTATTTGAATTCTTTGCGTAAATTAAGATCGAGCGCCAGAGGTTTCTGTCTGTAGGTGTCGATCACGATTCCACTGGCGGCGTAGAGCTGGAAATCGTCCTTCTTGCAACTTCTCGAAATTCAAGCCTTAGGTACCAGCGAGACCACTGAACCGAACTCGACCAAGAACTTCATGTTCGTCGTGCGGTCGGTACGCCTTGGTGAGGCGGGCGCTAATGCGAGTGTTGTCGCCGGCGGCCTGTACGGTCACAGCGCTTATAGTTTCCCGACGGCTGTCGGGATGCGTAGGAACAGGATGGCTTGCAACTCCTAGCCTCATCTCGGAAATGGCGGCGATAGAAACAGACCATACGGGAAGCGCTTGCGGTAGCGGTAGCCCTCACTCTCGCCTGCACGTTCCTTTAAACTGCTCATCAGCGTAGCGTTGCATGTTTCAACTACGGCCAGTTTCAAGTTGGAGATTTCCCTGGTCAGCGGGTTGAGCGAATCAGCAGGCAGGCGGTCCAGAGATCGGGATTTGGAACGCATATGGCCAGCGGCGATGACCGATGGTGGAGATTGCATGTCGTGGACCTCGCCTGCGATCTCCACCTGTTCGTCGAGAGAGATGCCTTTTAGTAACTTCAGGCAGCGCTGGATTGACGGGGGCAGCAAACTGAGCCAGCGGACCCCCGAGGTTACTCTGCCGTTGGCCAGGGTGGTCATCTGTCTGAGGAGCTGCGTTGGCTTCTTGTCCCTGAGCTCCAACTGGGTCAGGGCCTTGTGAAGCTGGCGGCAGGCTGAGTCTGTGAGCCGGCTGATGATCTCGGTGTATTGGGGTTCGAATCTGTCCTCTTTTGGCGGGTCAGTCAGCAGATCAGTAACCTCCGTCATGGCTTCAGAGTCGAGATAACTGACGAGCTGGTTATATCTGGCGGCGTCTGAAGATATGCTGTGTGTGTAGAATTTGGCTTCAACTTGAATAAACCACATGCGCGGGCAGTGTTTCCAGAACGATGACAACATAACAGTATCGGAAGACAACATAGCTGATGCAGTGTCAGTCATTTGAGATGGTGAGGCTGGTCATCGTTACCTGTTTCAAACCACGGGTCCGGGTTTGAAGTCATGTTGTTTCTGGAGCGGGTAGTCCGAGTGAGTTCCTTGTCGGATAGCGCTGAATCGGCACTGGCACTCGGAAACTACACAACGCTACACACTAGTTGAACCTTGGGTTCGACACCGAGCACACGATTCGAGTTGCTCTTGCTTGTTGCAGCGACGTAATGCGCAACAGTCACGTCGTGTTACAAATTCTACAGTAACTACACAATGCACAACATTAAATGCTAAGGTGTACTTTAGCATAGCTGTTTACTAAGCATAAAGTTGCATACAGATTTCAGTACACGCGATTGTAACTGTACACGCGGTTACGCGACAAAGATAACATATAAGTTCCGATACGCCACTGAGCCGTCATAGTATAGTTGTCTCCCACCTGGTTAGTTGGCGCTTCCGTCGGCTCGACCAGGGCGCCGGCTGTACCTTGGCGTGGTCGATCGTGACACACGAAGAGATGTAATGTGACATGATTGTCACCGCCTAATCTGTGTCTCAACAAAGTGTGTGTGAACATGCTGCCCAGATTTGCGACCACTGAAAAACAATATAGTTGGCCGGCTTGTCCATCCGCCATTGAACTCTTCCCAACAGGGAGTAATAGTATAAAACTTAAATGGTATGAGCAAAGCGATTCATTATTGGCTGTTGCACTTCACTTATTTAGTCAGCGCAATTTACTGGAACTTATGTTTTCACAGATGTAAAGTAAGCATTTCACTGCCGGAAAATTAAACATTGTTGGTAGGTTTCTGCAGGTCTGTTAAGAATTCCGAAAGCGGACATGTTTAGAAACGTTGTTGACATGTCACTTCTTCATATAAATTATGTCTTCCTCGGCACATTTTAAATACCGGTAGTATTAAGCAAGTACATCGATCAAGTCAATTCTAACAACTAGTTCAGTCAACCTATTCAAATTAATAAATTTGGAGTGATACATTGGTAACTATGTACACTTGGTCCATCTAATGTTGTTGTTGTTGCTTTTTTTTAAATTGGACTAGCATAAATTTTTCACATTGACTTGAAACTCAAAATTAAATTTCACAAACCTGAATCCAATATGTTATTTGTGTTTTATTTTTCGTGTTTTTCCTTAATATCTCCATTATTTTCCATGAGTAATCTCAAGAGCATGCTGAGATTATTTTGGTTTGCTGATTCCTGTTCCTTAAACCTGGCCTTTGATGATTTCATATTTCTGTTGCGGGCGTGGTTTGCTGTATAATGTCGATGCCTGCAGGTGGCCAGCTGTTCGGCATGGCAGCGCTTACGCTGACTGCGTACGTGGGCGGCTGGGTGGCCGCCATGCTGACGCTGCCCGCCCTGGTGGGCATGCTCCTCGTCGGCATCGCCTTCCAGAACCTCGGGCTGGTCTCCATCGAGGGAGCATACGTGGACGTCGCCTTCCAACTCAAGTACGTTACAACACTTTCTCTCCAATATGCGCCTCGAATGAAGACGGAATAAGCGCACAAATAAATAATATCTGTAAATGAATGTAATTTTTCTCGGCGTTGTTTATTCGCAAACGTTTCTTGGGAAACAAACCGAGTAATATTGTTATTAATGCACAATATTTCGGCGACCTTATGCTCCGTCGCCATCTTCAGGTGCAGTTGCAAGTCTTGAAGTCTGCCAGTTTACAAACAACACGCTCAAGGCTGACTTCAAGGCAGACTTCAAGACTTGCAACTGCACTTGAAGATGGCGACGGAGTATAAAGTCGCCGAAATATTGTGCATTAATAACAATATTACTCGCTTTGTTTCCCGAGAAACGTTTATAAATAATATCTGGATACCATGGTATTCTGTATCACAGTAATCAACATCTATTCCTGAGCTTATGTTGATGAAGCAAAACATTATGACCATCTTCTTAATAGCTTGCTGGTCTGTCGTTGAAATGCAATACAGCAACAACTCTAAGTAGCATGGGTTGTTCTAGTTCTTCTTTGGTTATTCGGAGGTATCTGGCACCACACGTCTACGCACAGCTCACGCAATTCCCATAAATCACGGAACGGTGGGATTTGGGCGCGGATCTGCCGCCTGATAGTGTCAAGATGATTTCTGTCTGGCCTAGATCAGGCGAATTTAGCGGCCGAGACATCAACGTGAGTTTACTATGATACTCCTCAAACCACTGTAGCGCTATTCTCGTCTTATGACAAGGACAGCCTGCTGGGAGATGCCTCCGCCATCGTGGAAGACATGAGGTGTGAAGGGATGCAGTTGTCATTGTGCCTTCCACCACTAACACAAGTCCTATAGAAGGGGAGATGAATGTTCCCGACAACATAATGCTGTCCCGTGTTGAGCCGAGCGGAAGCTATTATTGCGACAGACGACCTTTGGATTTGTCTCGACCATCACCAACTACCTGTGCGATTGGCTGTATGTGGAGTAACATCTAGAAAATTAGGTTAAACACTGGTTTGGTACTTGCAGTTAGTAACAAGAGCTCTTCAAACAATATATACACTATCTTCTGTTCATATCCTGGCAAACGACGGAATAGACACTTAGTATATTTTGTCTAGATTTTTTTTTTATGTTATTAAGTGATCTGGTTGTTTTGAATGAAACGCAAGACATATAAAGTTATTGGCTATTTATTAGTGAACACTTCTGTAGGAATGAACACTAGTACAAAAAGTTCAGATAAAGGGGTTATTTCGTAAAAACACTGATTGAAAGATAGTTATCACGGCACTATTGGTGCTAGATACGATATGGTTGCGTAATAACGATAATAGCCTTGGTATGGTATCGATCTATAACATAACATGGAGGATGAAGTGACTTGAGTTGGCATAATTACTGATTTAATGCAATCATGAAGCACTTGATAAGTACAATATGGAACATATATAGCAAACAGCTGATTACATCAGTGATGCTTCGACTCGAATGTGTTGACGCGACTGGTAAGCTAATTTGTTCACCGCCAGAGCGCGGGGCAGTCGCTAGTGGATGGGATGACCTAACTCCTGATTCGTAAGTTGAGATTTTAATAAAATGTTAAACTGTGGTTGGCTACTTATCACGTCTAAGAGGTAGTAAGAGTGGGGGTAGAGCTTTGTGTAACAACTTGGTAGCTGACGTTTGTTCTCATGACGTTCAGTCACCGGTTCAGATTTCCACGCGTTAACTGTGCAACTGTAAGGAGCAGGTGTCGGGTACCACGAGTGTCGTGGTTCATAAGACTCGGCAGAGCATCCGGTCCTAATCTTACAGACTGGGAAACAGCTCTGGGCTTACAAACAAAATGAAATATAGACTTTACGCTGTTCCTGCATCCCAGAAAGCAATCATGCGACAATACTGTCTCCACCACTGTGTGTCAGTGTCGTGTTGCATGTTTCCAGCAGCCGCTCTCCTGGAAGACGGCGTATCAGCACATGACTGTCTACCTGGAGTAACGAGAGACGTGAGTCATCCGACCAGCGACACGTTTCCATTGATACACTGTCCTCGTGCCCACTGCAATCGTAACTTACGATGTCGTTGGGTCGACATAGGAACACGTAGCGTCCGCCTGCTGCGGAGTGCCGTGTTGAGTGATGTGCAGTGGACGGTGTTCTCCGAAATATTGTATTCTGCCGCTATATCTGCCTTCAGAGTGCCTCCTATCCCGCTTATAGAGTGGGCACGCCTCTGACTACCTCGTTCTGTGATGAGGCGTGGACGTCCACCGCCTCGTCACCTACTCGTGGTTTCACCGTCCTTCAGTCACTTTCAATGGATGCTCACTACAGTGACACGCGAACAACCAACCAGCCGCGCCGTTTTGAGTTCCCAGAAGACGGGCGATAAGTTTCTGGCCTTTGTCAAAATTATTTTTGTCGGTGGATTTCCTCACTTGCAAACGTATCGTCGCTAGAATCACTCCCCATACGTCTCTATTCCACTTATTTACTTTCCTTGCCGCATGTCTTACCCGAAACGTCACCAAACAAAATGCCGTCTCGCGGTGGTCAGCGGTCGTAATGTGTTGCCTCATCAGGATATAGCGCGTCGCACCGGTGCTCAATGTTTTTGACACGGTATTTATTTTGTTCACTTGGCTAACCCCTCTACCATGTTAAATACCAATACGATTGATGCTCTCTGCAGAAATACTAATCACGGCTATATCTAACAATTGAATAATTTATGAAGTAAATAAAAACATTTGTATTTTTCATAGAAGAAATGTTCTCAATTCTAACCACTAGAAGCAAGAAAATAATTTGTGTTTTTTTCCAAACCTTGAAAGTATCTATCGAGGCCAAAAACTTGACGTTTATCTACTCATTTCATTAATCGTGTGTAATACATTACGGAAGCTTCTTTTTAAAATATTTTTAATGGTATATACGACTTATGGACGATGTATTAAAATCATTTTCAGAAACCCACATCCTCAATTATATGGATTCTGAGCCTCAACTTATTTTAGAACTGTGATTATTTTTATAAATCAGTTTCGAAATTGTTTTAGATATAAATGTAAGAAACTGGCTGTAACATATCATTTGTAATCATCTTTTAAGTTTTTTTTACCTTTTCGGCTAGTCTACGTCAAGGTCATCAGAGCCGGGAAAGGATATATTCTTGGAGTGGGAATGAGGTTGTCTATGGCCTTTTGAAGAAGCCATAACGGTATTTGCCTGAAGCGATTTAGGAAACTATGGAAAACCCAAATATGGGTTGCCAGACGGAGATTTGTATCCACGTTCTTCCTAATGCGAGGCCTTAGCATTACCACTCACCCACTATGCTCGGTCCGTTGTAAATAATTTGTTCCCTTCTTCATACATAGTTGAAGAACAGAGTGAAGGCATTCAATCACCAAAGTACACGCATGTGTTGGCTGTTGCTGTAGCTGTTCCCATCAGTCGTATCAGAGCCGTCGTACAAAGAGTCGTCTCAGCAGCAAAAGGAATGCCTGTTAATTTAAAACTGATAAACGATGAAATAGTTAAATTGCGTAATTTTATTGAAGCTCGGCTGTTAAACTCTTGTGTTTTTAATGCTTTGTGTGAAGCTATTGGCAATGAACATTCTCCTAGTTCATACAGACGTATAATGGCAGATATATCAAGATTTTTCGAGGTTACTGATAGTGTTCTCCTTTTCTTGATTTAAACAAAAATCAAATAGCTGACAAGCTGTGTGAATTTTGTTGGTTGTGCAAGGAAGCACATTTAGCGGACGTTTTCTCTTTTCTTACTGAGCTTAACTTAGACTAACAAGCAATAAGTATTAATGTTTTCCATGCAAACAATAAAATGGAAACTACAATAAATAAAATTCAACTGTGGACAATCCTAGAGGAGAAAATGTCTTACGCTTTTCGGTGGTTTACCAAAATCACTCCAGACGAATGCCACCACGTTTCCTTGAAAAGGCCATGGCCGAATTCCTTTTCGTTTCTTGTCCCCATTGTCTTCCAGCTACAATGTCGACAAGTCATAAGGCGCTAAAAAATAAATATTTGACATCGAATGATTTTCTTTTACCACCTGTCCTGAGACATCATGTACTCCATCTACACAGAAAGCGATCTGCGAGACGGTGCGCAATATTTTGTGTGATAGTCTAGAGAATGTATGTAGTGTGTTTTCTTAGTTTAAGATTTCTTTTGTATTGCTACTGAGTTTGAGCTGGGACAAAGAGCAAATCTTTCTGCAATTAACGCTGCGAAACATAGAGAAAAAATTAAAAGACCATATCACAAACTTCGACTAATCAACAATGAACGAAAGAAATAATTCAATACACATCTCAGCCGAGCACGTGGTGTATTGGAGGAATCATTTATCATAGTGACAGTGAAATGGCTCTTTTTTTTTTATAGCTATAAGCAGATATTGGATTATATGTAAAAGTTACTTGTTTGCTTTTTAAGTGCACACAATTACGTTATGTCAAAGAATAATGACACAGCTTTGCCAACCACAGAAACTCAAGAACAGTGGAAGTCTATACGTGCCCTTGTGGAAACGGTAACGAAGGTAGCCCAATACTGAAATCCAAACTTGTGATCGTTTTTCTGACTATTTCACTTCCCAGTGGGAAGAGTACGAAGATTTGTTTGGATTTCGGTCTGACTAAATAGATCGTAAATATGTATTCCATCTCTTACATTACAGACGCTTCCAATGATCAAAGGCCAAAGAAATTTTAAAACCAACTGAAACTTCTAGGGAGAAATTCACAAAAATGAAGTCAAGTCATAGACCAAGTGACATTCCAGAATCTGGTTATCATGGGACGAAAAGTGTTACGTATACCACCAAGTTCAACTTTCTGCAGCCACAGAGCGCATTTTGTTCCTCACGCGTCTAGGTTTTAACAAGGAACATTATTTTTCTGGAAAACCGAATTGTGGACGCACTAGGAATTGAACAGTTGCTCTCCTGAATGCCGAGCCCCAACATTAGTACCCACAAACCCACAAGACAAGGATCAATGCTTGTACCATAAAAATTTGGATGACATCTGAATTTATTTGCGATGGCTAAACGTGTTCCGTTACTATCGGTCAATCGGGTGCCTTAGGGTGCGTTTATGTTGGAGCTGCGATAAACGATGAGAGCGACGATAAACGCAGCGACAAGAGCGGCGCTCAATTTCTTTCTTCGTGCAGTGTTTATATTGGAGCTTCGATAATAGCGGAGAATCGTGTTTTATATTGCGCGCAATTGTCAACCGGCCAGACATGTAGAAGAAATCTAGCTTATTTCTTTCGTATTGGAGTTGTACTGCAACAGTTTTAGAAGTTGTAAGAGAAATAATTATGAAAAATACTTCAACTACTTAATATGACGATTCCAGAGGAACAGGATTTCGTAAAAAAAATAGCCGAAGATTTTTACAATATTTCTAATTTTCCGAATTGCGTGGGCGCTGTCGACGGAAAATACTTCAGAGTTACTTGTTCTGCACACTCTGGCTTCATGTTCCACAATTACAAGATTTTTTCCTATTGTCAGTGCTAATTATAAATTTATAAACATTGAAGCTGGAGGTTATGATAAACAGTGTGACGGTGGAACAGGTAGATCTGCAGTTCTGTATGTATCTTTAACAGATGGAAGACAGAATATTCCAAATCGTTCTGCCAAATTCTGAAATCACTGAACCTCGTGTTTTTTGTAGGTGACGAGGCTTATCCATTTTTAAATAATTTATTAGATCCTTATGGACAATATTTAGATGCAGGTAGATGATACCTCAATGCTAGGTTATCGTGAACATGAGGAACCGTCAAATGTGCCCTTATTTATTCTAAATGGAGAATTTTAGCCACAACAATAGATACTTCTGTAGTCGTAACTGACAATATTAAGAAGACCATTTGTTTGCTCCATAATATTATAGACTGAAAAGGTATTGAATTTCGAAGAAACTAACAATTAAATTCCTAAGAATAAGACACCAATATTGGAAGGCCAAACCAATCTGCAAAAAATACCGGCATCTTATATAAAATCTACTTTTGTTACAATTTGAAATAAATTAATACGAATTTCTACATATTATGCATTTAATTTGATATTTATAATTTAAATTACTTTTAATAGTAAAATATTTTTTCAGTAAATTATGTACAATTTCTTTTTGGCTGTATTAATATTTTATTTTTTTACTTTAATCTTCAGTTTGTAGTGTTCACACATTAAAATGAGTTAAATTACGGAAATCGCACTAATTAAAAACGTTTAGAATTGTTTGTTTTATTATATTTAGTGGCCATTTCATCCTACAATTTGTCTAGAACGAATCTGTTATGGCGATTTTTGGATTTACTGTACCACAAAAGGGACCTACTAAAAACTTTACCGGTCAAACGGTCGCAGCCACCCTCGATAATAGCGAAGAAAATGCTCGCAGCGATTAGCGCCGCTCTCATCGCTGCTCTGCTACTATGCGTTGCTCTGCGCGCTGCTCCAGTATAAACACCTCCATTGTTAACAATGTTTCACTTTTCTTCGCTTCGCTAGTATCGCCGCTCTCATCGTTTATCGCAGCTCCAACATAAACGCACCCTTACTCGTCCTGAATCAGCGAAACTCGGTACTCTGTGTCGCAGGCTGAACCACAAACTGACTTTTTCTCACCTATTTCCATCCAAATTTTTCTTACTGATATCATCCCCGTGCTTCATTTTCCATTAACTGTTTGACATAGTCTGCTATTTCTTTCTTCAACTATTGCTGAAGTTCTCAAAACGTGACGTAAAATTGTATGTCTTCATTTAATGATATTGTAGATTCCTTTGTATTGGTGTGATTTCTTACCTTCATACGTTCTAGAAACTTTCAATGTGTTTCTGCAGATCACATTTCAAGTTCTTTCGTTTTTATTTTTCTTGTCTGCTAACATCTATCAACCCCTGAATGTATTATGATCAGGATTAGTTTTCGATACTAATAAATTTTTCATTTTATAGCTATCTTGTTGATATTAAATCGTAATATCTAACTAACTGAATTTCCTCTTGCACCGCATCTGCCCCAGTTTTGATATTCAGTCTCTTATTATTGCTGACGTTAGTGGCGTTTGTTCTGTCCGGAAGTAACTTCACACTGTCAGTTTTCAGTATCGCCCTAGGTTTATCATTTCCGACAAGCAAGTCGTTGAACATTACTGTTTGTGATTGCTAAAGACCAAGAGTTTCTCGTCATATTTTGAGATTTATACCTCGACGTATTACTTACAATTAGACTGCTAGGCGTTTAAAGGATTGATTTTACACACAAGGCCTGGATGCCTGTTCGATTTGCAACCAAGAATTTCTTCAAATTTATAGATCCTACTAAGTAAATCGTTCTTGAATGTTTTCGCGAAAATATTTGTAGTTATAGTTGTAATTATTTTCCTTCTGCGTTTAGCGTCACAATATTCACAAATGACAAACATTTCAAAGCTTATACAAATAACGAAAAATTCAAAGAACGGTTGTATTTTCGCATGTTGTGCAGGTAGTTTTAACGCTCGACAGTTTGATGATGTAAAGGCGGGTTTGCTCGTTCACATAGTCTGATTCAGGATTGCGATATCGACATATACTCCATCTTAATGTTAGTTCAAGTAGGTTAATTAATTTTGAACGTGGGACGAGAAAAATAAGATTAGATAAATAAGAAAGATACTGCTAAAGAGCGTTTAAATAATCGCACATCAGCAACTACGCAACGCTTAGGAGCCAACAATCCCAACCTGCAACGAAATGTGATTATATACTTAAAACAGGTCATGGTCCAATTTAGACTGGTATCTTACAGAAAACTGCGAAAAACCTCTCCGAAAACAGTTTAAAAGAGCGTTATTTTATAAATAAACACTTTGTTCAGTTACTTTATCTTCTAACATTGAACAAGTAACAGCACAGAAGAAGAGGCACTCGGAGCTGTCTGCACAGCAGCTTATCACTTGATAGGAGTGATACGTCTTAATTATATATCGTTGAACATACAAGGACACTTTGACAGTTACACCGTCATTTCTCTGCATTGTAAGCTCTCCTTTCTGTTAGACATCAGCGAATGATTTAGTCCTGGGAGCGGATTTAACTTGTTGCCGGAACTACATTTGTATTCAACCGTTTTACCATATCAGAGATACACTTATTTGCACATCTGGCAACAATTAAAACTTAAATCATGACTTCATGCGTGATGTATCATAATTTTATTTGTTATTTACTCTGTTGAGAAATGCTTTCATAAGGATAACGTTAAAAAGCATTGGAGTGAAGCTCAGTTGTTGCAGTATGCTGTATTTTAACTCGTGTGCGTTAGTGTTAGGCTAAGAACGTATCTGACAACCCCCGTGATTTCCTGCATTTACTTCAGATTTTTTTTTTAATGGCTTTCGGCAACTAAGCCGTGCTTATGATATGTCATCCAGTGAATTAGTTTTCTCCAGTATGTTATGATTCTTAAGTATAGACATCACAGGACGGACGGGACATTCACACAGAAACACAACACTTAAACATCCATGCCCGTGGCCGGATTCGACCGCGGAGCTAGTGCTCTAACACCTACGCTACCGAGGCCGGCTTTACTTCAGTTGATTTAACATTTAGGTATTTGAGCATCATAACTGATACGGCTCATCAAACTTCTAAATTCAGACTTCTGGAAGTTTAAAGTCTGGAACTGTTCTTATTAGTTTGAAATGAATACAGGATGTTTGCTTAAGCCACCATCTGCAGCGATTACTTCGTTGCATAACGCCGCATCGTCCCCAACGTACTGTACTGTAAGCTGAGACTGCGCTTCTTTGCGGGTTTAAACGTGGCCATACACGATCGCTCCATTTGGATTAGTCTTGTGTAGTTCGCGAACGAACTAGTTCGGAAGAGCGCTCCCACGAGTGAACTACGCGAACTAGTTCCCAGATCTCTCGCTCCTTACTTCGTTCGATCGTTTCCCGAAGACCAACTTTTGTTTTAGTTTATTATCTAAAAGGTAACACAGTTCGCTGTGGACACATTTCACTGAAGAGACAGATATAAAAAAAAAATAAAAAAATGTAACTGTTAAACATTAATAATTATTGCAGAAGTCAAAAACGGAAATTTAACATGGAATGTGAAAACAAAACACACTTTGATCCCATTAACACTTAAAAGATAACAACCAGTAACCACAACTGTTATAATAAAGAAGAGAGCGCGTGAAGTAACGCTTGCAAAGCGAGCGAACGAGCTGTCTTTCTGGAATTCCAGAGCGGAGCGATCTAGTTCGTGAACTAAACACAGCGCTACCACTCGCGAACTAAACTGCACGGTATAGTTCGTGAACTAAATTGAGCGTTACCGCTCGCGAACTAAACTGAGCGGTACCGTTCGCGAACTAAATTGAGTGCTACCGTTCGCGAACTAAACTGAGCATTCCCGGTCGCGAACTATTACCATTCGCCGGTAGGATTACCAACATTTTTTTATGTTAATGGTAGAATGTTTTTTTAGAATAACCTATAAAAATATAGTACACTTCAAAAATATAATATTTTACGAAAGAGTAGAAAAGGACAGAGGATATGTTTTTTTACTAATTTATTTTTTAAGCTATATTTTTTTGCACTTCTTGCATCTTTAACAATTTTCTGTCTACAGTATAATTGTAATATGCTTTATCGCTTTCAGTTGTTAAATTAATGTCGATCAAAAGCTCATTTTTACTAATGAAATACTGCTCTTACTGTACTTTCACCTAGATTTCGTGTAATATTGTTACTTTGATACTCATTTTTTCTCATAAATTTGGAACCTCTAATATTGTCTCAGAGCCATCAAATGAAACATCGTGTTTTAAATTTAATTTTTTGATTTTCTATAGCCAATTGCTTTCATTAAAATCTAACTATTTACTAAGATACTCCAGACTTTTATCAACGAATACTAGAGCATTATTTTTAATATTATCACTTTCTGTGGATAATTTTGATTCTAATGGCTTTTCCTTGTTTTCTTAACCAAAGAAACAGTATCTTTTACATTTTTCTAGCGCTGATTTTAAAGTTGACATAATATAATACTTATCTCAGTCTGTTGGTTAACAGATTTGTCAAAGTTATGTAAAGAAATGACTTTCGAAATTCAAAAAGATTTTAACTTTTGTGTCTTCATCAGTTTCATTCGTCGCCAAAATATTGTGAATGTGTGTTGGACTATCCTCCTCTACACTAATAAAAAAATAGCTCAATGACTTTCGTTATTGTTACCACTTTCTCATTCAAGGGTCACTGTCATTTTTATATGTCTAATTGTTAGGTATCACATTGGAAGTATTACTGTTACTTTTCTTAATAATATAGGTAATATTGTTTCTCTCATATAGTACTTAACTTGTAGCCAATAGTAGAATTAAATTTTGTTCATGATTTCCAAAACTATATTTATATTAAAAAAAGCCGATTACTTATGAACGGGTATTTTAATTCATCAAAATAAACGCATTTATAATATTTTATAAGTAATGTTGTGTTGTTAAGGCGCGTCGACGGCGGGGTCATTAGCGCCTTTTATAAGTAATGTTTCTTCCATGAACTAATAAATAAATCCATTTAAAAAATTAATAATCTACGAATGCATGTAAAGTAAATAGTAAAAACAGCACAGTTATTCAGTTTACCCATTTGTGCAAAGGACAATGAGCACTTTGGTTTATCGGTGGCAACTGATCATGCTAATGTCATTTGAAAGGGCTATTATTAAGCAATAACTTTTGTTAAGAAGGTCTTATTAAATTCAATTTAGAAACGACAAAAAATGATTATGTCCTAATAAAATTGACTTAACAAACAAAATAGCGCGTGCAGTAGCGGTAGCAAGGCGAGCGAACGATCTGTTTCTCTGAATTCGAGACACGAACTAACGAACTAAAAGAGCGAACTAGTTCGCGAGGGAGCTGCGAACTAAACTGAGCGCTCTTCTTCGCGAACTATAATGCGCAAGTCTAATTTGGATGCCATCCGTACAATAGGTTGTCAATTTGCTATACAACAATCTAGTTATGCCATGTACTAATTAAAATGAGCCCGAATTAATTTTAAAGGATATTCAAACTATCGAATACTGAATACCAATGCTGATAATTAAATAAACGTCCAAAAAGTGCGAAATTATTAAAAAATAAGCTCTGTGATATTATGAAAACTTTTAAAAATACTACAAAATGTTTATAAAACGGATTTATTAAATTTAAGTAGTTTATCAGGCCGAAAATAGTGATAGGAACGTCACATGTTGTAAAACAACATATTTAAACAAGTAGGCTCATATAAAATTAATCTTATCACACTATGATCTTTTTAAAAAGAAGACCGCAAAGAATTATCTTTTTTTTCAGCACGGTTTCTCTGTTGGCGTTTAATTTTTATTTTTAAATAATAATTCAATTGATCTATTGCCACATTTATTTATATTTTGTCATGGTAGTCAGGATTAGAGATCCCACAAGCATGGTAAGTCTTTATTCTTCTCAATAATCTCCAGCACAACGTCTTATTGAGACGACATTTTTATTATTATTTTAAATTTAAAAAATGAAAATAATATCGTTATAATTAAAAATAATATTTAACTAGTAGCAAAACAAATATTTCTATAGCAGATACAAAAAAAAAAAAAAAAAAAAAAAAAAAAAAAAAAATGGTACAATGTTGTGTAGTTCACTCTAGGCACTGATGTTGTCTGCTCGGTGGTCGGCGACAGAATGAGAACTGTTTGGACCGCGGTTTCGCCATACACGAGCCGACTGGAGTGATGGCTTGGTGTCGCTGCACGTGGTTTTCCCCACACACCGTCAGTTGGCTTGATGGCATGATGGACGAAACTGATGGATATTGGACTGACCGGATATCCAAACAATCCTGTCAGTCCACGTCATCCACATCAATTTCCCCACAGACGACACGATAATGGAGTTGCGTCGCTCCATTTGGACGGATAGAGCGATCGTGTACGGCCACCTTAACACTGCGTCATTGTCGCTGCCATAGTTTCGGTCTCAACACGGGGCCTTCCTCAGTACTGTTCCAGGTTAATGTATCGGCTGCGAACGACTGGTTACATCTCCATCGCCGTGTGCCGGAAAACGAAGCCATGCGCAGCGGATTCTGTAACCTGCAGCAACCCTGAGGAAGGCAGCAAAGTTAGCGCGATTTTAGAAGATGACACCTGCATGAAATTATATAAAACCTAGGATAGTTTCAATAAGTACCAAGCAAGGTTTTGAGTGGAATATCTCTTTCGTTCGCATTACTCCATATGCCGATGATGCTATTATTTATCGTGAAATCACAACCCAGGACGACTGCGCTTTGTTACAAGACGATATTATGAAAATAATTGCGTGGTGTAAAAATTGGCAGTTGGAGTTAAACGCTAAAAAGTTCCAAGTCATGCGTGTAAGTAAAAAGGTGACACCATTTAGCTTTGAATATACAATTAATGGCACTGTCCTTAGAACGGTAGATTCAGCTAAATATCTAGGGGTAACAATTCGTAATAATTTGTCGTGGAATGAGCATATCGAGAATGTAATTGGGAAAAGCAAATCGTATTCTTCGATTTCTAGGTCGTAATTTAAAACAATGCACTCCGGAAGTTAAATCGATTGCGTACAAGTCACTAGTGAGGCCTCACTTGGAATATTGTTGCTCTGTATGGGGTCCCCATCAAAAGGGATTAATGGAGGCTTTAGAAAAGGTCCAAAGAAGAGCAGCCCTGTTCGTGACAGGTATATATAGTTGGAGGGAAAGCGTAAGTGCGATGTTGAAGGAGATAGGTTGGGAAGACCTGGAGCACCGAAGGCGTTGCTCTCGACGGAAGCTAATTGAAAAATTCTCGACTGACGTATTTCGGAATGACAGCAATCAAATATTGCTACCAGCAACATTCATATCTCGGAATGACCGCGAAAATAAGATAAGAGAAATCAGGGCCAGAACCGATACATTTCTCTATTCATTTTTTCCACGAGCGATTAGGGAGTGGAATAGAAAGGATTATCGCCCGAGTAAACACAAAATCAGACAGGAGTAGCTTCCGATAAAGCACTCCGGCCATTCTGATCTGGGTTGTCCATGGTTTCCCTAGATCGCTCCAGGCGAATACTGGGATGGTTCCTCACAATAGCCCATGGGCGCCACCTGCCATATCCCGTATATCCCTTCCAAACCATTACCTTTCCTGATAGGTGCAATGCACCCTCTGCCAAACACTTTTAGTGAATCGCGGAGTAATAGTAAACATACAAAACCCATCGTGCCTACTACAAACGTTAATGGTGTTGCAGGAAGATGGCGCTGGTGATCATCCTGACTCGCGCCGGCTTGGATTTGGATCCCAGGGCGCTCAAGAAGCTGGCGCTGCACGTGCTCAAGCTGGGAGTCGTGCCCTGGACCGTCGAGTGCTGCGTCATCGCCGTCATGACGCACTACCTGCTCGGGCTGCCCTGGAACTGGGGCTTCCTCTTGGGGTGAGCAGCAGATCACGACTGGCCATGGAATATTGTATCTTACGCACGGTGTCTGCTGGGTATCTTCTGTGGCATATAACATTCAACCCATCAATATCCGGTAAGGTTTAAAGCTTGTGGTGTATTTATCACCAAAAAGCGATGTACCTGGTTACCATATCCTTTTCGTGAAAATTCTTGCTCATGCGCAACTTAAAACTTCTACTGTAAAACTGGATATTCCGTATAATATGACATTTATGCCACTTTTATGTGCTAAACCCTATCACATAATTTGTTTAATAATTATAGGAGGTTCGTTTTTTCAGTAACACCCTTCCTAACTATTGTCAGAAACATTTACAGTAGTTTCAGTCAAATTAAGGAACAAGACAGAGCTGCTGACTCACACCACCGTTTACATTTTACGAGCATTGTTATTTAGCCATCCACTAGAGGATGTATTACAACCTCACACCCACCAACACCACTTAATATACTCAGAATGACTGCAAATGTTTCCACTAGCACAACAGCCACTTCAAACACAATAACGGCAACCTCAGATCTTAACAAAAAATCCATTTTATTGATATCCTGCAGTTTTTAGCCGAAAAAGTACGAGTTAAATTCTTTCATGTTTACAAATTCAATAAAATTCATGTAGATCTATGGACCAGAGTGAAGGTAATTTCTCTTAGAGCGATCCACACAAGGTGCAGGGTTTCCTTATCATCTGTTGATTTATTGCAATGTCTCGCAACAGTGACCAGTGTCATACAGGATAGGAGCTCCGCGTCCAGTAGTTGATGACAGGTAATGCTTCTAACTCCCCCCTCCACCCCCACCCCCACCCCTCACCATCCAACCCCCCACGTAGCTGTCTACCCAACCCCCTCCCTCCCCTTGACTGAGCAACTTAGTTTATGGAAGGTTCCTAACGGAACACGTTACATTCGGCTGGCTGTCTTCGAAACCCGAAGTATTGTGTTGCGACCAGCTGGATCATTTCAGCTATGTGATCCTCGCAAGTGGTGTTCACAAATTATACATTCCACTTATGTAATTAAAAAGTGGAAGTCTATGGGAAACTCAGTTATAGGTATTCTCGTCTGCTTTTCGGGGTCGTGGGTCGGTTGGTAATAATAAATGGCGCTTTTGTGGATATATCAGATGTGAAATATTAACCACATTTGTTTAGACAGGGAATCGACGCTAAGATAGATGATTGGTTTTTCTCATCTATTGAGTAAGAAGGATGGTTTCTTCAAACGCCAACAACATGTTATAGCGCCATCTTTCAAATACGAGGGTGAGTCAAATGAAAACCTTAAATTTGTAATTAAAAATCGAAATTTCGCGCCGTTATCCTGTAAGTTGGTAAGCGTGCTACAAGCAGCGTGCAGAATGGACTGTAGGTGGCAGTATAGTGCAGATGCACAAATACCGTCACAGTATCAGTATAAAGATGGCTGCTCCACTTGAGACTTGCACCAGGGAAGAACAGCGTTCTGTTATTTGGTTTTTGAGTAGTGAAGGTGTGAAACCTATCGAAATTCATCAAAGAATGAAGGTTCAGTACGGTGATGCATGTTTGTCACAGCAGCAAGTCTACGAATGGAGTAGGAAGTTCGCAAAAGGTGTCATTTCAGTGGAAGATGCTCCTCGTCCAGGTCAGGCACGACGAGTTGTGACTCCACAGAACATTGCAGCAGTTGAAGCCATAGTGATGGAAAACCGCCGAGTGACACTGAATGACATTGCAGCATATTTAAAGATTAGTGCATGATGTGCTCCAGTTTCACAAAGTGTCGGCAAGATGGGTGCCACGGCAGCTGACTCCTGAAATGAGAGAACGACGTGTTGATGCTTGTGAAGAACTTCTTCGGCGCTTTGAACGAGGTGATGGCTTCCTTGCAAGAATCGTTACTGGGGACGAAAACTGGGTTCACTTCCACCAACCGGAAACGAAGAGAGCAGGCAAGGAATGGCGCCATTCCTCATCACCAAAACCAAAGAATTTTCGAACAGAACCATCAGCAGGGAAGGTTATGCTGACTCTCTTTTGGAACGAAAAAGGCGTCATTTTGGAGCATTACATGCCTATAGGGACCACTGTCATCAGTGCATTATACACAGATCTCCTAAAAAATCATCTTCGGCCTGCAATCAAATCAAAGCGACGTGGATTGCTGTCATCAGGTGTCCTTTTGCAACATGACAATGCAAGGCCCCACACTGCTCGTACAACAGTTGCAACAATCACAGACCTGCACTTTGAGTGTCTTCCTCATCCACCATACTCACCAGACCTTGCCCCAAGTGATTTTCATATGTTTGGAGCACTCAAAGAAGCAATGGGAGGAAAGAAGTTCCGTTCTGATGAAGAGGTACGCCACGCGGTGCATGAGTGGTTGCGCGGACTACCAAAAGATTTTTTTTTCTAAAGGAATTTATGCACTTTGTAGGCGCTAGAGGACTTGCATTGAGCGTGGGGGAGATTATGTAGAAAAGTGATAGAGCTTTGAACCACTTCTGCACAGTAAATAATATTTAAAAAAAATATTTATGGTTTTCATTTGCCTCGCCCTTGTATTTTCTTTTTAAATATTATTACCATAATAAAATGCTGTGCTCCGTATACAAACTTTGAAAATTTCTTTCGCATTTGTGAGTCAACATCTGAAACTAAAAGAGTTCTCTTTTAACACGCAGTTCTCTGGTATCGAGCTAGTTTTCGCTTCGACCATATGTCATAATTACAAATTCTATTAACAGATTCCTTTTACCACACCAACCGCAATTTTAATATATATACTCTAGTCACTTCATGACCTTTGTTTTGTTACAGTTTATAATTGTCCCAAATTGTACTCGAAGTATTTTATTAGTGCCACTCAGTAACATCAGTATGCTCCCTCATATCTGCTAACATTACCATGTCATCAGAAAATAACAGCCGACAAATTGTTTGTCCTTCAACCGATAAAAAATAATCTCTTGTTTTCGATTTTGAGACAAAATGTCGACAAGCTAATTCTTCTAGGTAAGACACCTTGGACAAGGAAGGAATAACTTGTGATTTCCCTAACGTATTGTTGTGGCGGGTTGTGGTACAGGTGTTGAGTGACCCCCTCCTGGGTGACAGTGAGGTTGTGTGGTACAGGTGTTGAGTGACCCCCTCCTGGGTTACAGTGAGGTTGTGTGGTACAGGTGTTGAGTGACCCCCTCCTGGGTGACAGTGAGGTTGTGTGGTACAGGTGTTGAGTGACCCCCTCCTGGGTGACAGTGAGGTTGTGTGGTACAGGTGTTGAGTGACCCCCCTCCTGGGTGACAGTGAGGTTGTGTGGTACAGGTGTTGAGTGACCCCCCTCCTGGGTGACAGTGAGGTTGTGTGGTACAGGTGTTGAGTGACCCCCTCCTGGGTGACAGTGAGCTTGTGTGATGTAGGTCGGTGGTTGCCGCCGTGGCGCCCGCCGTTGTGGTCCTCGTCCTTATACGTCTGCGCAACAAGGGCTACGGCGTCGCCAAGGGCATCCCGACGCTTATCATCGCCGTCGCGGGCATCGACGACGCCGCCTCCGTCACCGTCTTCGGTGTCATGCAGAGCATCATGTTCTCACAAGGTATGCCAACCGACTACACTATTCCAGTCCTACATACTGGTGACTTAAACGATTCAGCCGCTTTCCTCAGCCTCGGTTACAATCTAAATGTACCTACCGAAGTTATGAGAATTGCGTCGGAGGTTATCAAACATATACATTGTAACTCATTGATACAGTTCCCTTTACATTTCGATGCTGCAAAAGTACTTAATCGTTAAGGGTTTCTTTGGAGATTATAAAAATGCTTACGTTCCATGCGAAAAGATGAACTCTGAGCGTTGTTAGGCGTGGGAAATTGTTAACTAATGGAGTTTCCTAAAGGCAATTTCGCTGTTACGGTTGACAGTTAGTTGGCTTTATGCAGATCTGAGCAATCAGTCAAAGCTCTAAAGGTGTGAAAATAAAGACGCTGGAGTGAAATGCAAAATTTTTCGTTCTCTTTTGACGGTACCACCCATTCTGATGCAGAAGTAAACGCATCACTGAAAGTATTTTCTCTTTGATAAAAGTCACATAATTGGCTTAACTGTCACTGTACATCTACATCCATACATTGTCACAAACATTGTGGGTGGCAGAGGGTGCTTAGCACCAACCCTAAACCCGCCCATTCCAATCCCAAATAGCGCGAGGAAAGAAGGAATACATAAAAGCATCCGTACAGCATCTTATTTCTCTAATCTAATCCCTCCGGTGATTATGACCTAAATAGGTTGGCGGAAGAAGTATTTCATTGCACTCAAAATTTAAATGTATGTCTTCCAAACTATCCCAGCCCAATCTATGTATCAATTCTGTGACGCTTTCATAAGGGCTGTAACAACAAGTCACCAATCTAGCGGCTCTCCTCTGCACCCTCTCCACTGAGTCAATCAGAACCTTGCGATACGGATCCCAAACCCCACAACAGTAATCCAGATGCGGACGCACTAGTGTTTTATACGCTATCTCCTTTGTATGAGCATTACAATTCCTCAAAATACGACCTATGAATCGCAATTTAGAATTCGCCTTGCCTACGACTGAAGTTATGTGCATGTCCCATTTCATGTTGCTTTCTACTATCACCCCCAGATACTTCACGGAATCAATCGTGTCAATAACTGTATTGTTTATTTTGTACTCGTGAACAAACTGATTCTTTTTGTTACTTATCCGCATTGCATTGCACTTTTTGCAATTAAGTGTAAGCTGCCATTTACGGCACCAATCGAAAATAGCATCCAAATCGTGCTGAATTTCTAAGCAATCGTCGGAGCACCTTATTCCCTATAGATAACTGCATCGTCGGCAAACAATCGCAACCACTGTATAATCGGTCCTCAATCGAGCTGCCCAGGGATGTCGCTATGACACTTGTAACTGAGGTAAAGTTGATTCGTGTGGTGTTGCGCCCCGGTGACAGAGTTTCTATTTTCCGTGCATTCCACCTCTGTGGCGTCGGGACCCGGAGCATGGTACATCCTGACCCATCTCATTTACCCAATCATAAGACTTGCCAATTCGTAGCACCTCTGGGATTTGAAGCCGGGAACCAGACTTGTGAGAGCTATGTAACTGGGGTGGTTTATAGGCGATCAAGTTGCGCTCTGGATAAATTCTGAACTTTAACCCTACCAGCTGGTTCTGGTGGCGTAAGGTCTAGCGCGTTGCCCTCGAGATGCGAGACTCGCTGGTTCGAGTCCGATCTAAGACGTGGATGGTTTTAATAAAAAATTAGTTTCGTGTAGACCACACCGCATAGTAATTGAATCTGATGATTATATGCTTATCCTGAAAGAAATGGGCGAAATATATTACAATATACATCGTAGAAGATTTAAATGAAGAACTCGATGCGACGGTAGAATTTTCGAATTCTCTGAGGGCAGCGACATCGAATTAGACTTAAAGTCGGTGTCCCGATAAAGCTTCATGGATACTTGCATAAAATTGTGTGACAGATTCCTACTCGAAGTGTTTTCCATGCGAAGGAACATGATCGAAGAACAGATGTTGTCGAGTAGTGGAGAAGGCTGAGCCTACACTTCCCATTCCTAACAAATTACAGTTTGACTGAGCCTGGTGTCTGAGCGGTTAACGCTCTGGCCTCGCATGCGGTAGGACGCGGGTTCGAATTCCATTCCGGGCAACCAGATTTTGGTTTTCCATGGTTTCATGATTTCCCCAAATCACTCCAGGCAAATACCGGGATGCTTCCTTCAAAAGGCCATGACGAAATTCCTTCCCGGTGTGTCCCCAATCCCATCCGACTCTAATTACCTCGACGTCGACGAGGCGTAAAGCCATTAATAATAATAATAATAATAATATTGTTTATGTTTCTGTTCCTAGCAGAATATCTGCAAAAAATGGGCAAAGGAAATTTAAAAACATTGTTTTCTATTTTTTACTTTCTATTCCGACCGTAGAAAATGTAACTGAAGTTAATTTCTTTTGAGATTACTTCTGTACTTGGACAAAGTTTAGGGAAGCAGATCTTACCCAAACCATTCGTTTTAGAGAGTGGTACGTACATTAACAGCCTACGTAAATAAAGTCGCTGATAACAGCTGGTAGTCATGTTCTTCATTTAGTGCATATTTAAAGTTCCTTTCCTTCCTCACGTCATTGACAGACGAAGGATACTCGTCATCACAAACGCCCTTCAGCCACGGATTTTGCTCTTGGAATTGAAGAAAATGACTAAACTCCGTCTTCCTTTTCAGGAAATGTAGCACAGTTACAGTATTGTGCATATGACAATGAACGATTACGCTAGTTAATTTTTTTTTAGTAGCTCACTAAAGACATGGTGATTTTTTTTTTATTTACCCTTCATTTATACAGCCTAATATCTTAGTGACTACATTAGGCCCTACGTATTAATTTTTACATTGTTGATTACATAGTGTTTTGTACAAAATATTTACATGCAAGGAATTTGGCATATAGTTCCGTTACAGGATCGTAATTTTTCAAGGCGTTGAATATTAATATATTTTTCTCTCGGGCTTCCAGCCGTGTTAAGATGTCTTAACACGGCTGGAAGCCCGAGAAAAATATATTAAAGTTCCGTTACAATTTGACTTACTGTCTAATTATTTCTATAATATTACATTTGGTCTTGCTTACAGTAATAACAGTAACAGCTGCTATTGCAAATTTTAATGTTACATTGAATCACAAATATCGCTTATTGTTGTTATAGTGCTAGTGGTTTTTATTGAAATATTCCAGTTATTCTTAGAGTATCCCATTATTCAGTTAGTTGCAATTAACCCAGTTTGTACATATCTTTGTGTAATCTATCATTTAGTTATACCGGATTACTGGGTTATAACAATTGATTATAAGTAACAATCACTTAATTATGTGTTCTCAGCCACTACAGTCCTGAGCCAGTTCAAATTTGCAGCATCCTGGCTTACCATTAATATGAAAATTAACTCCCAAATATTGTTATGATTCATCGTGTATTTGTGCAAAAGTCAATGATCATTCCCTCTACTTGACAAACAAGACTGTTTTGGCCGTGGTAGAAGCGCTTTGTTTGCTGTAAGTGGTATGCTGACGTTTGCTCATTTTGCCACGCCATCGTTCTGACTCAGGCCTGTAGTAGGCTCGGTTCAGTTTTAACAGTGGTAGGATTACTTAATTTAATAGTTATACATTTGAATTATTATTATTATTATTATTTTGCAATAATCACCGCTGGTATTATAATCTACTTTTCCCCTATAAGGTCTTATCCGTTTCTATGTTACAATTTTTTTTTATGTACTACGTCTATTCTAATCTAACTTGAAATCTTACTACTCTATCAACACTAATCTACCCACCACTATCATCCCGGGATAGTCTGCCAGCCATGCCCCTCTGGATTTCCTGTAGGACAGGATCGACCGACACATCGGGACAAAACTTCCGGCTCCCGGAAGCTTCTGAAGAATACTGTTTACTCTTGTCCATGAATAATTTTCTTTGCCTGTATGTTTGGCCGTGCGACTTCCCTAGGCCGGTCCCCATGCCCGACTGCCGCTCGGTCCAGATATCTTTAAAAGACATGGTGATACCGAAAACTTGACGACACTCTTCTATTTGGTGGAGTTGACACTGTGTGTTGTGCAGACAGCCTGGCGTACCAGATCGCGCAGGGCCCCGTGTGCGTGTTCGGCGGCATCGGCTTCGGCATCCTGTGGGGGCTGCTCGCCAAGTATGTCCCGGAGAAGGACGACGTGAGTAGCGCCTATTCTAGCCAATTTCTTTATTTGATTTATAATAAAACTGTAGCATTAAAGAGCCAGACGAAGTAATTGTCGTCATCACACTCATATCGTCAATATTTGCTCGACTTTGAGAAGCCTTCTCTTATTTCCATGGGGAGGGATGTGCTGAGATGCAGAACTGTGCAAGGAATTTTGATTCTGGCGTGCGACAGAATCGCCTGTAGCTATTATCTTCGTTCTCCGGGTGGAGTCGAGTCAGTTTGTTAAAACCTAACGTTTCGGTAATCGTGCTGTGGCCTTCATCAGAGGACAGCTGGGTTTGCTGCCGCTGTCACCTATATACAGCAGTGGGAACGCGCGGGCGGGCACTTAGCGTCCGCGATGACGTCACGGTCGTTACCGTGCCTAGCAAAGGCAGTCAGATGGGGCCGGTCGTCTTGCGTCCTCCTCAGTAGGTATGACGACAGAGGAGGACGCAAGACGAACGGACCCATCCAACCGCCTTCACTAGGTAGGGCAGACTGGGTATGGTTGTGACAATTTTCATTTGATAGCTCATAATTTTCTTAATATGCCAGTTACCTGGAAGAAAGGTGATGTTTACAGTAAAATGTACATTTTCCTACGTATTAAATACTAAAATTTTGTCCCTAAGTACAATGGTTAAGTCATAGCAACAAATTAGAAAAAAAAAGAAAAAATGTCAGAACCGACCACACCTCAGGGGCGGTTGTGACAGTGCTTGGAGTCGTTAGTGACAGGTTCAAAAATACAACAAAATGGTCTAAAATCGCTTTTATTTCAAACAATATTAAACATAATCTTCTTCTGGAAAAATTTAAGTTTTACGTAACAATAGAAATTAATCTGTGAAAACCTTAATCGCTTGTAACTAATAAGGCATTGTAGCATCAATAGTTATTATAAAATTCTTGATATAGATCGATCTGATAATAACTGCTGTATCGTAGATTGTCATAGTGACTCCGTATCTATTCATCACAAGTAGTACAGATATTTTTAAGGGTCCGAAGACAGGTCCATCCAAGGGCTGCAGGTTGTACTAGCAGTGTGGAAGAAACGAAAGCAAATTGATTCCATTTTTGTTACAAAAATGCAATGCATTAATGTGGATATGTGTTTATCCAGCACTAGCAAGACTCTATGCGTTGGAGAGGCATTATAAAATTTCTTAAAATGTTCGAGAGATCCTAGGATCAATGCACCTTGCATCCAGCCTGAAGGATTTGCAGTCCCAATCGATCCCTAGCAAAATGATCGTGATAGCTAACCCGTGGGAATAAAGGAGGGATAGTATTTCCCAAGGCATTTTCTGCAAAAGTAACCGTGACTAATGTACCTCGCACAGCTGTCGGTCTTCCTCAAGCGTTTTCTGAGCATCAAAAACAAAAAAATTACTTGTCACAACAGTACCCAACGCACTCCTTCGCAAAACAGCAATCGCCGTGACAATACAAAATAAACCACGTGCAAAATAATCACTGCTATTTAATCACTAATGTTTAACCTATAACTAGGAAAAACACTCATTACTCTATCTGTACCCATGCAACAACAATTATTAAAACAAATCTAAAAAAAATACTTTTGACCGATTGTTAATGTCAGGCGATGGCTGACGCGATACCGTGAAACACGTATAATCAGACACGCCGCTCCTCTCTACTCCCTCCCCATCCCGGCATTCCTTATAGTTTTGCTAATATGACGACTGTCACAACCGCACCCAGTCTACCTTACAGTAACGACCGTGACGTCATCGTCGACGGCTAGCTCTCGCGCTCTAGGTGACAGCGGCAACAAACGCAGCGACCGAGGCTGGAGTAGTGCGAATTCGCACTATTACCTGACATTCGGAAGGACGGGGGTCAAATCCCGTCCCGCCACCCTGGCAGCGGTTTTCCATCCCCCTTCCCTCCCTGCAGATTAGTTAGGCTGAAAAGAATCTTCGTTACTCTCCAGCAGCCCGCCTCCCGGCCTTTTTTTTTTTAAGAAAAACAAACCGCAGCAGTCCTCTGATGAGGGCCACAGCACGATCGCCGAAACGTTAGATTTAAACTTCGTGGTCCGCTGGCCTTGGTTGGGCAGTCTTGCCTTATAGCTTTAAGTATTGGGATCGACTGGGTGTCATTTGGTCCCATTGCATCAAATCACCGAGTGTTGTTTCGTGCCGCAGCCGTACGTGGTCCCGCTGCGCGTGTTGATGCTGCTGGGTGGAGGGATGATCGCAGTGTTTGGCAGTGAGGCCATCGGCTTCGACGGCGCTGGGCCCCTGGGCTGCCTGGCTGCAGCCTTTGTCTGCTGCGTGTCCTGGACGAGTCAAGGAATGGACGTCGAAGACGTGAGTACACCATTGAGTAGTAATCAAATACATTCAGATATAAATGATGATGAGCACGTAAATCCACTTTGGCTCTACGCAGTAATTAATGAACACTGATGCTATGGAAAGTTCACAGGTGGAATGTAGCTACATGACGTTTTCCATATTTATTCAGAGTACTGGAGAAATTTTCAAACAAAATACTCGCAGATCGATTACGAGCTTACTCTCATAGAAAATATGCCAGTTATTATCTTCCTTTCGTATTGGAATCATTCAACACTTTTTAAATGGCATTATTGAATGCGTTTGATGTGTTGAGTATAATAAATGAAGAAGGCGTAGAGTGGAATCCAGGAGGTTTCCTTCCAATGTGATGAAATGCTATCACTCCGCATTCACAATGAAGAGGTGTGATTTGTAACTGAGGCCTTTGCTACTGAATACTGATCGTGCAATCTTCAAGCCTCCTCCACTGCTGACGAAATATGAGGAGCGAGGAGTTTGTTCCCCCACCTTGCATCAGCCAACTTCGAATGAAACACCAGACGCGTCTATTGCTTTCAAGTGTTATCGACTACAAGTTGTTCTAAGTCCTCTAGTAACATATTCATCTTCTGTGGTCCTTGACTCCTAACACTAAATTTAAAACTTGCATGATGTTCATCAAAACGACTCACAGGTGACGTCGATCAGGCCTGACACCAGATACAGGTTTCTTTTAGCACGTTCTAATGATGGGGAGGTGACTGGATATAACTCTTAGTCACCTGATAGTGTATTAAACATTTAAATTAAGTCGCATACCCGTCCGCAGTAAGCATGGAGTGATCGCACATTGATAGAAACTCGTCCAGTTGTTGGAGGTGGCTTCTCGAAGGGTAAGTCTGCAGGGTAGGCATCTGGTTTGTCCTTTTTACTAAACATACATCCATCATAATTATCTGCAAGTATACAGTTAACACCAGGGGCGGATCCAGGGGGGGGGGCTAAAAGTATCTAGGTCCACTCCCGACACTGTAATTTTGGAAACTTTTATTTTTTTTTTTTTTTTTTTAGCTCTACGGATTTGAGCCCGAGAAAGCTATAAAGACTACCCTAAGGCAGGCTCAAGCCTCCCCAAACCAAAATCCTGGATCCGCCCCTGGTTAACACATGGAAGAAAGCAAGCGTATCTCAGATACCCACTGGTCTTCTACTGGAGTATGGGACCTGTCCTGAACGAGCATGATATATACATAACAACTCTAAGCAAATTTGACCAGTTTACCTTTACTCTGTAAAATACAAACTTAAGTTACGCATGTGAAATAAAAGTTATTAATAAAAATGAAACTGTATCAACAATATTAGATTAATAGCAAATATTTTCATTTGCAAATACTGTCACGAGATAAAGTCATCGGAATCAATATCTTAAATTTTTCTAAGAATCGCTCAGTGCAAATGCCGATTGTTAGTAAAATTATTGAGATGTGCATATTACTAACGAGAGTATAAAACAAGACGATAGTCATCATCTGAGCTGTATTTTTTTATTCATTTTCTTTTGTTGACATCAGGCTAACTAGAAAATCGTTAACTTATAGTATTAATATAACCAGACACTTTAACATTCATTTATTACATTTCTCAAGAGCACTTTGATATGTTTTAGGTACAGTTACCGTCGCAATGTGATTTAAAGAGTTTCCAGTTTATATTAAGGAATCAATACGGATACAATAAAGGCCGAACTAACAGTATATTAGTTAATTATTATTTGAGTTACTGTACGTAGATAAATACTGTTATCAGGAAAGCTTTTGAAGTCGAACTAAAAACTAATATAACGCATTATTATTTTTAGTTTCTTTAAGGCTTCGTTGACTTCAATGTCGATGACGAGATCATTAGAGGCGGAAACGGGCTTGGGTATGGGAACTGGAATTAATTCGGAGATGGTTTTTTGGAGGAATCATCCACACATTAGAATGATTTCGGGAAACTATGGAAAACCGAAATCTGGATGGATGGAAGGGGATTCGAAACCGCGTCCTCTCAAATTAAATTTTGTCTGATGAATACATTATTTCTGCTACTCCATAGAACATGTAATATATTACTGAATACATTTTAAAAACTGTGAAATTTTATTTCTCAGATGTTAATTCTACACAGTTTAAAATAGATACTGTGTCTACTACTTTCGTTAGCAAACAGATGTTTTCACAAGCCAAAATATTTAAAAGTTACCTTGTGTGTGAGTATACTATTTTAGAAGTATTAAATTTATTTGACACCCATTTTTAGAATAGTTTATTGATATCATATTGATTAAAAATTAAGACTTACCAGATGTTCCATCAACACACTTTTCGAAGTAACGAGCAGAACTTGCCTATGGAACTATGTTGCACTAGTTGATATCGCTTATCTACAACCAATGAAATTCTATTTGTGTTGTAACTTTTGTGAAGAGCTCCCTCTGTTACAAGAACCTTTTCTTTCATTTACAGAATCCGGTGGCCACAGCGTTCGAAATATTTTGGGCGATCTTCGAACCGATCCTGTTCGGTTTAACCGGTACACAGATCAAATTCAACGAGCTGGACGGTGAGGTGGTGTCTCTTGTTATACCGTGTCTCCTCGTCGGCATAGTGGTAAGTAAATCAGCGATACCTGTGAATTTTCTCCTTGCAGATTCTCTACATAGACTGCAATAATATTCATTTTTACGTAGACGACGGTTCACTTTTGGCACACACCTGAACGCAGGTCTGCGCTGTATTTCCCATTCAGAAGATCTCAAGTTCTATTTGAGGTTAGGGAATACAAATTTCGATTCCTTAAGCCTCTTTAAAATCATTCTATTTGAGGGTTAGAAATATTCGTTCAGTTTCATATCATCATACTCAAAATTCTTAATTGTCAATTATACGCGCATTTACATCAACTAGCTAAACGAGAAAAAGTTGTTCTACCACACACGTCCGGGATAAATCCAGCATTGTTGGCGTATGGAATTGTTGGCGTATGACATTTTTGGCGTATGACATTGTTGGCGTATGATATTGTTGGCGTATGACATTGTTGGCGTATGACATTGTTGGCGTATGGCATTGTTGGCGTATGACATTGTTGGCGTATATCATTGTTGGCGTAATGCATTGTTGGCGTATGATATTGTTGGCGTATGACATTGTTGGCGTATGACATTGTTGGCGTATGGCATTGTTGGCGTATAGCATTGTTGGCGTATGACATTGTTGGCGTATAGCATTGTTGGCGTATAGCATTGTTGGCGTATAGCATTGTTGGCGTATGACATTATTGGCGTATGACATTGTTGGCGTATAGCATTGTTGGCGTATGACATTATTGGCGTACGACATTGTTGGCGTATGGCATTGTTGGCGTATGGCATTGTTTGCGTATGGCATTGTTGGCGTATGACATTGTTGGCGTATGACATTGCTGGCGTATGACATTGTTGGCGTATAGCATTGTTGGCGTATGACATTATTGGCGTACGACATTGTTGGCGTATGAAATTGTTGGCGTATGGAATTGTTGTCGTATGACATTGTCGGCGTATGGCATTGTTGGCGTATAGCATTGTTGGCGTATAGCATTGTTGGCGTATGGCATTCGATTTGCTGCGCATGCGCCTCTGTCGTGGCTACCCTAACCTAACCTTGTGATCCTACCGGGTATAGGGGCCTGCAGTTTTACGTGGAATCCGAACCACGGCCACGGAGCGTCCTAGCGTATTTCACATGTCAGAGGGAAGGGTTGGTTTTTAAGGCCATAAAAATTCCAGCTGAGACGTGGATTCGAGCCACGGACCTTAATCTACTGATCCGCCAGACCGCTCATTTTTTAAGAAATTCTTGTTCATTGAAATCTGAAACACTGAAAATCTGTCACTCTATCGGCTGATCGAGGTGGGCTGGGCGCCAAAATCAGATTTGTTTTAAATAAAATTCACAGCTTGAAGATATGCAGTATTTTCTTCTTACACTCCAGACTAGGCTGCAGTTAGTCCTTCCCACTAAATCTTTTACTGTCAAACAATCTAGCTGTCTCCAGTTCCCTCTTTCTTTTTCTGTTTAGAAATAAATGCTGCTAACAATGTTAGATCGCGTTTGAATTACGTTTGTTATAAACATAGTCAAGTCTAACAGTTCCGTTAAGAGTTGTGTCACTGATCCGAAACCGTTCGTCCTGAATATGAACGTGGAAGAAATGTTTGTAGGATAATTAATACATTCCAGAATCGGATTCAATGCACGTGGTGTACCATTTCAGCAGCAAAAAGTGGTGAATTGCAACAATTATTTAAATTGTTTTATTAGTGGAAACGTATTTGCGTCTGTATCGAGAAAAATATTCTTGCATGTTGTCCGCAGGTTTGCCAACCCTGTAGTGCTATTAGTTTGACCACACCAATAGGTATGACAGAGACCTTTGTACCCAAATACTTCACGAAAGTTAGTGACGAATTAAATTGTTTCGTAAATCAACAACATTAAGTCATTCATGTGAACTACGGATGCTGAGCTACGTGAAAGAAATTTCGGATAAAATTGCCAAATTGATTTCTCGAAAGTGTCTGACAAAGTGAGCTGTAACAGTTGAATAAGGTAATACCATTGGGGAATGTCCGAATGTGCCTCTTGATGGGTGAAATGCTCTATCGGAGGAAGTGGAAGAGAGAACAAGATTGCCAAAGAGCATTGCTACGGGGTTATTACTAGTAAATTATTTTGTTGTTGCTTTGCGGGTATAGTTAAATAGTTTGCGTATAATAATTCAGTGAGAGGGCACTGTAAACAGCTTAAGAGGGATATGGGAAGAATATCCAGATGCGTAGGTCAACGTGAAATGAAGCTGTCAGATATACAGAATGATGAATAAAGGATTTGGATGATCATATGGTGACAGTAAATTTTCGTTTGAAGCGAATATCTTGGCATTTGATTTGACAATAAACTCAACTGAGCAAGACACACTGGACGGGTTTAAAATCCCAACATTTATTAGAAGTATGTCAAACCATTACTTGAGTGTGATGGGAATATATAGGGCCTAAATTATGGGAATAAAATACATGAGTTGGAGAAGGTACAAGTAGGGTATTGGATTTATATAACACACTAAGTAAGTGATTGGGACAGGGAAGAATTGGAGGCGGATAAAGAGAATAGTGGTTATGTATATAAGATTCGCTGGTTTGCGGGAAATTAGGTGAAGAATGAGAACAGTGAGCAAAAGGGAAGACAATGATCATAAATTATATTTCGGCTTCGGGTATAATGTAGGGCGATAGTTTTTATTTGTAATAAGGAAGTCACCTATTGGAGCTCCGTTGATGCTGAGATGCTGAGCTAAATAAGAGGTAACAATGCGCATATCATATGTGTGTGTCGCAGGTGTATAAGCTTCGTCAAATAACAATAATAAATTTGCGAAACCATTTCTTAGTCTTTAATATACTAACAAGTATATGAATATCCCAATCACGGACAACGGCGATTTTCACCGGTAAATCTTACAAATTTTTTTTTATTGCATTAGAATTAACCGCGAATCAAGGCAACCGCCTTACTTTCTTCATTACCTGTTCGGAAATGTTGTGAACTTGTTAAATTGAAAATGTTTCTTCTTCAAAGCAGACTCTTCAAAGTAAATATGCTGTACGATTGTTGCCATTAAAGTGAGAATCTGAGCATTTACTTAACCGAATTTTAGTTAGTGGTGTCACTAAATTTAAAATAATGATTGTAAAAGCGGATTTTTGTTTGGCAAACAAGAGTACTAGATAAACAGTTAGAAAAATAAGATTTATATATAAGAGAGGCAAAATTATTGGCAAAAAGTTCTACGAGAAACTTATAGAAGATTATTGCGTGTGACATGTAGCAGGACTAATAGTGCAGTTAGAATTCAGTGCAATTCCTATTCAGTCCTGGATTGTTGTATAATTTAAAATGTATACTTTGATACTAGGGATGGCGATTCTTTCAAAAAAAGATCGATTCTTGAATCGATCCGAATCGAAATTTGATAAATCGATTCACAAAAAAATCGAGGTCTAAAAGATCGATTCTATAAAAATCGATATTTTTCGATTTGATTTTCGTGTTCGTATTTTCAATACAATTGCAATCATGGAAAACCAAAAGGAAACCATAATAATCAGTGTTTTATCTTTTTTAAACTAATTGATTTTTTTACAACTCAATCAAAGTATCAAGTACAAAAAACAGTTTTGAAATAATATAATTTACAGGTCCTAGTGCTTAATGTCCAAGCTTATCAGGAACAACAGTCTATCCAGTCTACTAGAATCCCAGCAGTTTCGCTCATAACTTGCGATGTTGCCGGCAGTAAAAAAAGGCGCTCGCAACGTACTGATGATCCCACTATACAGATATACTTCTTGGCTGTTGAGTGAACGTGATGATAAATTGATTTTTTTGTTGTTGTTGTTCTTTCCAATAAATTATAGGATCATACTTGTAGAAAGTGCTTTTTAACATTCTATTTTCAGGGATGAAATATCGATCCACTGGATCGATTCAGTTCTATAGATCGATTTAAAAAATCGATTTTTTTGGTCCCGAAGATCGATTCATCGATTAATCGATCTCAGATCGCCATCCCTAGTTGATAGAAGTCTTATTATAAACGCGTGAATGTATGTTACTTGTGAGGCTGTTATAAGCTGAATACTATTTCAGGTGCGGATACTGGCCACAGTGCTGGTGAGTGTGGGCAGCAAACTCAACCTCAAGGAGAAGATGTTCGTCTCACTGGCGTGGATGGCCAAGGCCACAGTGCAGGTAAAAATTCTCCGCCACTCCTCGAAGCTAAAAAAAAAAAAAAGATAAGCGTTGAAATTAGTGATTAAATTACAAACAAAATACTAATTCATATAGTTTTTCAATATTTGCAATCACCACTGAATTTTCACCGTTGATCCATAAGTCCTACAAAGTACATAAACATAATGGAGACCATTATGTCAGTATATGTTCCATCGGCCGTGGTTCCCCCCACAAGCAGGCATCGTCCTCCACATATCTACATTTGGAGATGTTACCGTCACATCGAAGCGAAGTCTGTTTTCCAAGCTCTCGTTTAAGTTCTGAGCAAGCAAGGAACTGTTCCTTTGTATTGCAATTCCCAGTGGCGGTCTCTGCTTGTCGTTGTATGCGCTTGAATCTTTACTTGCCAGCAGGTTTGCACACTGCGCTAACTTTTTCTTTAACTTGAATCTGCACACTGTCGGATTCTGACATCCAACACTGCTTACCTCGTTCGGCCGTCGTTAGGTTTATTCGCCTTACTTATGGTGCCACAATTCCATTTGCTGGAGGTTTGTGGGCTTCAAGCAGTCTGTTAAAGCCTGTATGTGACGATCACAACAGTGTAATTTACTACTCTTATTATGGGGTGAACATTCCCCTAGGGTGCGTGCATATACAGCTGATGAAAAACGAAGGGCAAGTTATGAAAACGACAGAACGCTGATGGTACATACAGTTAAAGAAACCATTTCAGGGTTGATTTGGCTTAGTATATCATCTGATCTTGGAACTTCCTTGAGATTAAAATGTTTTATTGCAGTTTCCAACTACAGTATAAGTAAATTCAGATTCGTTTTTTCAGTTAATTTGTCCCCCTCCCCCATAAGCTTTATTTACAACTTTGTCTGTCCTACCATCAAGGAGTGATTTATGATCAGTTCCGCTGGCTTTTATACTGACTTCATCTGTAGTAATTATGGGACAGCCAGAAAGTAAATTTTCGTAATAAAGTCCAATATTCAGTTAAAAAATAGTGTTTTAAATTGTAAATTGATTTCCTAATTTGGCTGTCTGTAACTTACCTTTATTTATATTATAGGAATTAATATTCAACATGCTTTTTTATTATTTAAAAAAAACTATTTTTTGATAAAGCTTTGGATATATATAATTCTGCAAGTCACATAAAACTATGAATGGATGGCAGAAGGTGCTTGACGTTAAAACTAACCTCTACGCTATACATTCCAACACCAAAGAGAGCACTAGCGGGAAAGAACACCTTCAATAGGTCAATACTGCATCTTAATTCCCTAATCTTATCTAACCTGTCATTGAAACCTAAATATGTTCGCAAGAGAAGTATTTAACTATATACGTAACTAACAAAACGTTTTCGCATGTTAAATAAATTAATATGGAAACTATGTTATCTGTATTACAGAAAATCTTATCCCGTTCTCTGTATGAAGTCTGTGACATTTTTGTGAGAACTATGGCAAGCATCATACATCGTGTGGTTATTGTCTGTACGCTCTCAATAGTATTAGTTAAACTCCTGCTACACGAATTACACACTGGACAAAGATATTCCATATTAGGGTGTAAAAGTGCTCTATTTGTTATTCCCCTGACAAACACATTATAATTCTTCGAAATTCATCTCAAAGACGACAGTGGAAATTAGCTATTCCTACGACATTTCTTATGTGTTCATCCCATTTCACGTTAGTTGCGACCTACGGCTTCTGAGGTAAGAGTAAATAGTGCGTATGCTATTCGGGTGGCACCGCGTCTTAGCTTGGAATGCAGACGATTCGGCCGACATGCATAGGCTCTGCGAAGTGCTCTGAAAACTCTACTAAACCAACTCCACATCTCAAAGTACCGGGGCCAACTCCGATATCAGCCACGTCCGCAAAGGTCACCAATAAAGCAAACGAGACGGCGTCCAACCAGACCACCTCACCGTGCCAAGTGGCTGTGCTGTCCCACATCACAGGCGTCACGTATTGTATTTGGAAGTTATTACGTGGACATCAAACTAGTTTACAAGGCGCACTGCAACTTCACAACCTGCGGATTCCTTGAAGCTGTGGATTAGACTGGCCGATCAGGATACGACAGGTTGCTATAACATATTCGCTCCTAAAAGTGAGAGAACACGAACAAGTCGGTCACAAAGCAACGTGCCATCATCCTTTATTTAAAAACTAAAATTCTTTTGAAAGATTTGTGATGGCAAAGGAGGATAAAAGAATCACAAGAGATTGATAAACACACAATAACAACGATAACAGCATCTTCTGGCTCCTAGCAGTGCGATGTAGTACTATGTAGAGAAAATACACAGCAGGCTTCTCAGGCACAAACCACTTGATCGTCCCAGGAAAAGGCCAAAGCAAGACGCCCGAATCCAGAATGAGGCACCATCCGGGAAGCATTTTTTTTTTAACTGCTTTACGTCTCTCAACAGCGAGGTCTTTAGAGACGGGAAAGGATGGGGGCAAGGAATGGGAAGGAATTCAGCCATGACCTCTTTAAGGAAGCATCCCGGCATTTGCCTGGAGTGATTTGGGAAACCATGGAAAACCCAAATCTGGATGCCCGGACGGGGATTCGAACCGCCATCCTCCCGAATGCGAGGCCAGAACGCTATCCGTTACACCACCACGCTCGGTGAAGCATAGAAACCATTTCATCTTCCTTTAACTGTTAGGTCTAATCAACCTAAGCAAGAACTCAACATTTTATTATCTATCCAATGTGAAATTTTTTATGTTCCTTAAGTGCATTTCTTGTATTTGATGTACAGGGTCCGGCAATAAAACCTCCCACATTTCACGTAGCCGGCGTGCGGGTTGTAGTGAGGATACTGATGTGGAGTGTGTTTTGTTTTGAAGAAGTGTACCTGCCATTTTCAGTGTGCGCCATGTCGTGGCTTGGTGAGCATCGTGCGTTTGTTGTGGACGAATTTATTCGTAACAGTTGTTCTCAGATTTTCGGAGACGATTCGAACTTGGCCTACATGATCGTGTCCCGGATAGAAAAACTATTCAACTGTGGGTGTCAAACTTTATAAAGACAGGTTCAGCACTAGAAAGAAAACCTACAGGTCGTCCTCGGACTGCAACAACGCCGGAAAATTTGGCGCGTGTGAGTGTGTCTATGCAACATTCACCAATCTTTGGGGACACTTAAAGCCTATAGTGTACAAACATCGTCCCACAACACTGCAAGCACTTAAGCGGCCATTACCCCAGAATTGGCAGCCATTCCAAGAGAAATGACGCGAAAATGTATGGAGAACTTTCTGGATAGACTATGTCAATGTGTCAGCAATGGAGGGCAGATATAATTTTTAAAACCAAATAATTAAAAATGGCAAAGTATGTATTTGTCATAAATAAAAGTAATTATTCTCTATCATATTTAGTTTTTATGTGACAACACATTAAAATGAGGAAGGTTTTATTGCCGGATCCTGTATTTTGTTTGTGAACTATTCGTTATGTATACATTGATTGATACGTAGCAGTTTCCTTCCATTTAGTGAAGCTTTGTTACGCTAAGGAAACATACGACCCCATCACACATTGCTCTTGATGTGATGGTGTCCCCAGGCGGCGCTGTCGTCGGAGGCGCTGAACAGTGTGGAGGAGGTGGGTGGCAGCGCGGACGAGCTGCGCTACGGACAGCTGTTCGAGGTGACGTGCGTGCTGTCCATCCTGCTGGCCGCCCCCGTGTGCGCCGTCGCCATCACGCTGTCGGGGCCGCGACTACTCACCAGGACGTCGACGCCGCCTCCCGAGGCCTGGCGGCGCAGCGCGCGGCCGTCGCTACGAGACATCTCCATCTTCGAGGAGGACGAAGACTCGTCGGACCAGGCGTCAACGGCGGGCGTCGAGGAGCAGCCGGAGGAGAAGCCGGCCGCGTAGCCAGCGAAACGAGGACTTCAAAATCAAAATTCACGCCCACTGAAACGAAGAGGAATCCTCAACTTCCCAAACATTTACGTTGATAGAGCAATGTTTCTGCAGTGCAATATTCCCCAGTCAGAGTTTCCTATCACGTAGTGACTCTCAGTCTTTATAAACGCCGCTATAACCGTGACTGCTTTCGACTAAAGCAGTACTCTAAAAACTGAATCAACTTTCAACGTTCAAAGTTTATCAAGTGACTTCTCAAATACGCAATGTAGTCTTCACGGGTGTAACGACGGATAGTGTTGTGGAAACACAATATTTCGACGGCTGGCTCCGCCGTCTTCTTCAGGTGTAGAGACATCTGCACTGGTCGGCTGACCCACAGATGGTTCGGGTGCCGCTCTTCCTTATATACATGTCCACGCCCGGCGACTGCGTGGCCTCGGTGATGGCTTACTATGAGCCAGGCCCGCAACCATCTGGCGGCTGGCTGCCAGAGGGCGTGGCTAAGGTTCTTGTTCCAGGCCGAGCTAATATGAAGCCCTCTACCATCTCAGTATCTGTGGGTCAGCCGACCAGTGCAGATGTGTCTACACATGAAGAAGACGGCGGAGCCAGCCGTCGAAATATTGTGTTTCCACAACACTATCCGGCGGTACACCCGTGAAGACTACATTGCAGTCATACGCCGGGAAAGTCTTCGTTCTTACTTCTTAAATACGCCTTGCAGCGTTGGAACTAAGTTGTTCGTAGTTTCATTTTAATTTCCGATGGCAATTTTCCTACACACCCATCTTCCTCTTTTCCTGCAACAACCTACATTTGCCCTCTACAAATTTTAACTTTAAATTCTTTCAGCGTTTTTGGGAAATTATTCACCATTTCTCTTGGTAACTCATTCCAATCCCTGACAACCTTACCTAAAAAAATACAATCTTCCCACACCCTTGTGCCTGAAATTGAGTGCCAGTTTGTGATCATGGACATCTTTTCCCTTCCATGCATTACTTTTAATTCTTCAGTCAATATTGTGAGTATTACAGTTCGCCTCCTTTAATACAACTTACCATCAACAAACTCACTCACTCCCACTTCTTTGCGGTTCATTACTACGACGTCATCAAACTTAGTGAAAAGAATCAGTTCCGCTGACTGCGTACAGCGCAGAGGAAGGCAGATTTCGTTAACCTGCTTCCTCTTTCGCACACTGTATATACCAGTTTGTTCTTCCCCATCGTCTGATGGCAGTTCGCAAAATCACTAACTATCGCATCAAACAACATTGCGGACAGGAAAGTACAAAAATATTTAATTATAATTATACTCACGTAAGACAGCGACTGAAATCACGTTTGTTAAAACTACACAACAAATTCTAGAGTCAATCAGCTTCATAAGTTAATGAATTATTGTTAACCAACTTCATAATTTAATGAATTATTGTTAACTCGAAACATTTATTTTCTTATCCTGAGTGCCTTTTATATTTATCTGTATCGACATGATAACTCAGTATTTCTACAGTGATATTTCACAACTGTGAACGTAAATTTCAAAACCTACAACAATTCATAAAAACATATAAACGTCTTACAATGAGTCACAATCATGTTATAAGTGATATTTTGTACGTAAAACATACTTATATTCTTGAAGAAGTTTATAATTTGAGAGTACATGAGGTTCACGAAACAATCATAGAAATAATCAATAAAAACACTAATAGTCCCAACGCAATGAAGTTACTATGTTCACTTATTGAAGGACTATAATGAACGAGAGCCTAAATTTTTGAGATCTAGGTATAATAGGGGCAATACATAATGTGTAACAAATCAGTCGCAATATAGTATTTGTAGAATTTTAAAGAGCTGTAAAAATGAGTGTAAGTTGCATCACAGAAGGTAATGTACATATAATAACAAGTGTTTTGTATATAATACTGTATAAATAAAGTAAATTAATATTTAATATCAAATGTATTCTTTATCTTCTGAGAAACTACAGTTTTAGAAAACAGTTTATAAAGTAACAAAAATTCTAAATCCAGTTAAAACACCATTTTTTTCAATTACTGCAGCAAATAGGAAAAAAAAAAAAAAATACCAAGAGACCCATGCAAGAGTAACACCCACAACGCTCAGTGAATAATTTTTTTTTAAGTGTGAAGTTTCTTTAGAGTCATACCGCTACGTAAAAAGTTTTCAACATGATAATTAAGTAGAAAGTCAATTGTTACGAAATGTTTATTTACGGACAAGGACGGAATGCTGCGAACTACAAGAACAGATTTTGGGCAACTATACCAGGATGCAGTAGAGGTTGCAACGCTAAATCGACGTAGCACGTAGACAAACATTACAAATTTTATTGCTAAAACAATTCATTTACACAAAATAATATGATGAGGAGGAGGTGTTAAGTAATTAATAACAAAACTTTGGACAGCTCTGTGAAAGTGCTTGTTACTTGCATACCCCGGCAGCTCCACTCGTCCGCATAACAGGCGCTCCTTGGTGGTTGCAGCTACCATCGCAAGGAGCGACTGTCGAAGGCTGCGTAATGTTCTGAACTCACTCTCGTCTGATCCGCATAACCAACTAACACATAACGTTTTAGTGCTACTATTATACTCTCAGGCAGTTTCATAACATGCTAGCCTAACTCTCTAAGCATATAACACTGGTCTAGACTCTCTAGAGTAATGAACTTTTTTCTTTCACAAGAAGAAAAACATCAGATTCTATCAGTATTTTTCATGCTGAATTCAAATATCATTTTTGTTTTTTCTCTATCAGACAGGAGTTATATGTGTTTTTTGTGGATATTCATTTGATTTTTTATAATTTGTAATAAAATCAGTAACTAACTGTCTAAATGATACACTACTCATTTTAACTATAACTTGCCTAGAATCTGGTAGATAGTGATTTTTCGGGCATATTTTGCATCTGGAACATCTTTCTTCTTGGTCCAACAGAAGTCAGCCAGCATATTAGAACTCCACTTGCCTTTGTACCTCTTTTCAACTGTAGAAATTTACTGCTGAAAACGCTAACCGTGCTCATCATTGACAGCCCCAAGATTTTCCTGGAAGAAATTAAAGTGAGAGTCCAGGAAGTGAATTTTTAAGGACATGTTGCAGTCCATAGTTTCATAAGATCAGCCACTCTGTAACGATAGTTTACTGATGTATCGTTTCCAAGGAAATTGTAACATTTCTTTTTGAAAAACTGCCATGCTTTTCTTGTGGATTTAATAGTCCTTCAAAATGTTCATCAAACATTAATGACCGCGTCTTTGGCCCTATAAAAATTCCTTCCTTCAGTTTAGCATCACTGACTTTGCGAAATTTTGATTTCAAGTACAAGAATCCATCAGAAAGTTTATCCACAGCTTTTACGAAATTTATCATTAGTCCTAATTTAATATGCAATGGAAGTAAATATATTTTTTCAGGATTCACTAACGGGACATGTAACACAATTTTATGGCCATGATTTTATAACGTAGTGAGACTTCCGATCTCTGCTGTCCCATTCGCACAAAAAACGTCAAAATATGGTGAACCCAAGTTGCAAACCAAGCAATACAGCAACGACCTTTAACTCGCCACAGATATACCATTTATATTTTTCATGTTGGATTTTTTTCTAAGGTTAGTTTCATATTTTCACATGTCTCTTTCACATGAGCGGCGTGCGCTACAGGTATTGAAGGAGGTTCATTGCCAATATGTAGCAGGACAGCCTTCAAACTACCTTCAGATGAGTCTATGAGTAACCGCCACTCATCTAGCCAGTGTTGATGCCCAAGAGTTTCCATAACAGAGCAAATATCATTGCAAAACAGAATACCACTTTATTCACAAAAGCAGTTGTGACATTACAGTTACCTTCCGCCGCTTCAAAGTAGTATCTCTGGAGCGGAGAGCTACATTATTTTCTAGTCAGTCGCCCGCTAGTAATGGTTGCGCGAGGATTGTCGCAGACGGCGGATCGCGTACCGCGGCTCACTTATTGTAGGCATTAGCCGATATAGATTCGGGATAATGTGTTTTCCTATATTGAACTGTGTGTAAGAAGAAGTTTATGTTTTAAATAAGAACTGTGGTTATAAAGTTGAGTGTTTGAACAGTATATAAATGAACAGTGACAGCCAAGTTGTGTTGGAATATGTTTTAGCGGGAAGAAGATACGAACTGTAATTTTCCTTTTACCATAAGAATTCTGCAATCTTTCGGATAAGAAGTTTCGATAGCTATACTTTGAAATTTTGATGGTGGCCAAACCGTTCGCATGTGCTTGACGTGTTTTTCGTAATAAACTTGCTATGAGCATAATTGCTCTTCTTGATGTTGCTTAGTGAATTTTATTAATTATTCTCCTAATTACTTCTGGGGACGGTTTTGGTTTCACTGTCTGGCGACCGGGTACTCGAACTATAATTCTTACTAAATAAATATCTTAAACTACTTGAAGTGAGCAGATCAGAATCAAACCATAACTTAAAATTAATATCCATCAACCAAAAGGACAGACGTCTTACACAGTCTTTAAATTCACTGTGGTGGCTACTATAACTACATATTCTTACATCTTTTAGTACATTCCAGCCCTTGAGTCTGGTAGTTAAATCTTCAGCTTGCTGTTTAGACAGTTTTAAATCCCGAATCATTAAGGTCTTACTGATTGGGAAAGTATGGATCTAATGAACAGCTACTGCCTTTACATGTAGGATCATTTTTATAATCATGATCATCTGAATCATTTTCAGTTTGAGCAAGGTCAGAATAAGAGTAACTAGTTAAGGTTACATAGTGGTACAGGGAAATCTTCATTGTGTACAACAGGCATCATTGCAGATGGCAAATTTTGATACTTATCTGTATATTTTGATTTAGATGTAATTCCTTTAATATGTGTTAAACAAAAATAACAATCAGTTAGATGATCTTTCGGTTTCCTGCAAATCATAGGAACAGTAAATGGCATTAATGTGCACCATTTTTCCATTCATTTGGAGTCCAGATTTTATCAGAATCACCCAATTGACAGACAAAATAAGTTCATAACACTGTTTCACAAGTCACGTAAAATTTCGCCTCTCAGACTTGAAGGTCAGCTTACCACAAATATAGCAGAAATTATCTGCATGAGTTACACACAAGAAAATACAGTACAACGTAAATAATATATTTCTCTACAGAAAGGAAGGAAATATTTCACTAGTGATTTTTTTTTTTAATGGCATTCGGCCTTGTAGCCATTCAGCCAGCAACTGTGTTTCTATTATTTATCAACTGTGTACATAGAATGTTCTAGTGTTATTGACGGTCACAAGTGACAGGACAACACAGTACGAACACAACACGTAATTAAAACCACCCATGCCCTGGGCCGGACTCGAACCGGCGACCCCTGCAACGTGAAACCAGCTCGCTAGCCCCGCGCTACCGGGGTCGGCTCACTAGTGATATTGGTGGTAACAAGCTCACAGTCAAGCTTAACAATGACACGTCACAATGCCAGATTAACAGGTATGCGCATGTCAAAACATAAACAAACCTGCCCAGTCGTGTCTTTTGATGCTTCAGCGTGATATTACATATAATTTCCTTACATGCAGCTTCAATAAGATCGCTACATAAAAGTTAAAGGTTTCCATGACAGGTCAAAGAGAATGCTAAAATCAAATTTTTAAATTAGCTGTCACAAAAAAGTGTCTCTGATGGAAAAAAATCTAACTACATATCTGGATTCAGTTAAAAAAATTCACTAAATCTATTTTTTGTGAAGAAAACCATGTCGTTGAGTGTAATTAATTCTTTGGTCTTCCACCACGCGACTAGATAAATGTAATATCATTTTCATTTCGGGCTTTACGCACCTAAGAAGTCGGTATCAATAGGGGTGGAAGAGGATTGGGCACAAGGAACGGAAAGGAATTCGGCCACGACTTTTGAAGGAAATACAGTGGTTTCGGGAAAAAACAAAGAAAACCGAAATCTGTACTACGGGACGGAGATTAAGAAAAGAAATGAATTTAGTCATATGAAGTTAATTAGAGAACTTGACAGGGATGATTACCGCAGTTATTTATGAATGGATTGCGATAGTTTCATTGAGTTATTAAATCTAGTAAAACCGCTGATCACTAAGCAAGATACCATCATGAGAGAATCTGTTACAGCGGAAGAACGACTGATTGCAACTCTTAAGTATTTGGCAACGGGTAGGGAGTATGCTGATCTCAAGTTCAGCACTGCAATCTCTGCACAATTACTGTCACAAATAATTCCTGAAACGTGTGAAGCAATTTGAAAGGTTTTAAAAAACTGTATACAGGTAAGAAAATCTTTTTATTAGAACCTCTTTTTTAAACAAATATGATAAGGACAACTTATAGAACAGTTATTTTTTATTTTCACAAGAAGTATTTTTTATTTTATTAATCATATTAATCTCAATCATTTTTCATGAATAAAAATTCTTTAAAAACTGTCCCTTCGCCTTCAAATACTGCATTTGGTTGTTGTGAAGAATGTGCCGGAAAACTGTTATGATCTTTAACAGATGTTTGCGGTGGTGATGCCAACTCTGATGAAACTGCTCGTAATGTATAACTGTTACGATCGGGAATGGGTGCAGACTGAAATGAAGGATTATATTCGGAATGTAATATTACCATGGTATTATCGCTACTTGGGGTATTAGATCTTGTATTGGTTACAAGTATTTGCCTTGGTGAACGTGATTTTGGGGAATGGGACACAGAGTTTTTGGTAGAAATAGGTTTGGTTAAATTATTTTGTGGTGGTGGGACTGAACGGTAATCGTTTGGACTGCATGAATATGATTCCGAAGTTGGTATGTAAGGAACAGAATTGTGTCTTTGGCTATGTGAATAACTGGAGTGGAATGGTGACAATACAGAATGATAATCAGTTGTATTATTGTTAACTTTAATCGAAGATTGCATAGTTAACTGTTCCAGTTTTCCATAAAACATAACTTCCTAAATTAACTTTTCAGCGACACATCTTTGAAACTTTGTCATTTCTTTCAACTGTAATCCAATTGATCTGCCTATATCAGTGGAATCTTCCTCGGCAGAAATTCACATTTCAGCAGTATCGATCAGCTATTCTGAAGGTCAGTCAAACGTCTTTTACTTTTGTGCATTTCTTCTTTTTCAGAGGCCTAAAACAGAAAATGAATGGTTAAGTATAGCCAGACAATATGAAAGAATGTGGCAATTTAATCACTGCGTCGGCTCAATGGACGGCAAGCATATTGTTATTTTAAAACCAATGAGAAGTGGATCACTGTTTTACAATTACAAGGGGACATTCAGCGTCGTACTGTTTGCAGTCGTTAACGCCAATTACGAGTTTCTTTACGTGAATTCTGGCACCAACGGGAGTGTATCAGATGGAGGAATTTTAAAATGCACAAAGTTTTATAAGAAGTTAATTGAAGATGAGCTGAAGCTGCCAGAAGCGTCATTGTTGCCTAGAACAAATACATTGGCTCCATATGTTTTCATTGGCGACAAAGCGTTTGCTATAAATGAACATATCTTGAAACCATACCCATTGAAAAGTATAACAGATGAAATGAGAATTTTAATTATAGGCTTTCCAGAGCTAGAAGGGTCGTGGAAATCGTTTTCGGCATTCTTGCATCACGTTTCCGAGTATTCCAGAAACCCATACAGGTGGATATTCAAAATGTTGATAAAATAATAATGGCCAGTTGTCTATTGCATAATTACTTCAGAAAAAATCTGTGAACTATATTACAAATTCATGTATTGATAATGAAGATGTTGAAAATGAAATATTACAACCAGGGCAATGGCGCCAGCAGAAAGAATTATTGCCACTTCAAAGAAACAGCCAAAGACAACAGACAGAGGTTGGTAAACAAGTAAGGGACATATTTACTACTTATTTTATTGGACCAGGCAGTGTTCATTTTCAAGGAAAAATGGTGAACATTTTAAGTAACTGAAAGGAATGATATTCAAAACAACTTACATTCTCATCATCAGAAAGAGTATCTACTCCAGTTCTTTTCGGTGTTTGGTTTTCATTTAAGAAAGTTAAATACTCATAAACCACAATGTAGGCTGATACACTTGTTGAGTTCCAGCACCAGTAGTTTTACTGTTTACAACCTGTATAATAATAATTAACATAATAACTGAATAATAAAAATAATGTTTCTTATGCTTAATGATTATTTAATAACATACCTTTCTCCACTCTCTCACAAACGCTGCCCGCATATTTTCTAATTTTTTTTTTCTAATCCTTCTACTGGCGTTGTAGTCACCTTTTCTCCAAATGTTTAATAATGTTTCAATGGATTGTTGACTGACATCTCTATTTTTGTATAGTTTGTGAGAAATATCCCACAATCACGGAAAATCTTTGTCATCATCATCATCATCATCCTCAACAGTTTCCGGCCTCTGGCCGGGTCTGCATTATGCACAAGCCTCTCCATTTCCTTCTTTCTTCCCACCGCCTCTCTGTCACCACTTTGTTCCAGTCCTCTCCTCTCTTCCGTACACCCTCTTCCACTCCTTTCAGCCATCCATCTCTTGGTCTTCCTCTGGGTCGTTTACCTTGCGTCTTAATTTCATGGATTTTTCTCGGGATTCTCTGAGCCTCCATTCTCTTGACATGTCCATACCATCTCAGTCTGGTCCTCTCTACCCTTTCCTGTAGGGGTTCCTCTTTCATGGTGCGTCTAATCACTTCATTCTTTATTCTGTCCATTTTAGTGACTCCCATTCTACCTCTTAAAAACTTCATTTCACTTGCTTGTACTCTGCTGATGTCCCGCTTTTTCATTGTCCACGTTTCAGCAGCATAAGTCAAGATAGGCACATAGTACGTATGATAGATTACTCTCTTGATTCTCTGTGGCACCTCTTTATTCCATATCAGGCTTCTAATGCTCCTTAGGAACGCCTCTGCTTGTCTTCCTCTTTCACTTATCTCGCCATCATTTCCTCCACATTCCTCTAATACACTCCCCAAGTACTTGAACCTGTTTACCTTCTTTAGTTGTTCCCCTACCATCACAATTCCCTGGGCTACCCTATTCTTTTTACTGGTTGTTACCGTGTACTCACATTTCTTTACATTAAATTTCAGGCCATATTCCTCCACAATGTCTGTCCATACATCCAACTGCCACTGCACTTCCTCTTCTTCACCTCCCCAGATCATCAGATCATCCGCAAAAGCCATCACCTTCATGTTTTCCTCTCCCATCCTCGCTGCCACCTTCTGCATTATTTCATCCATGATTACAATGAAGAGTAGTGGTGATAGGGCACTTCCTTGTTTTAGTCCATTCCTTTGTTCCAGCCAATCTGATCTTCCTTCCCCTATTTTCACATAGCTCACACTTCCTTGGTACAGTTCCGTCACTCTCTTGATGGTTTCTTTTGGAACTCCTCTCTTCTCCAAGGCCTTCCATACCTTACTCCTGTGTACACAATCATATGCTTTCTCGATATCGAGGAATACCAACAGTAGATCCTTTCCATACTCATAATGTTTTTCCTGCAGCTGTCTCATGGCAAATATCAAATCTACCGTCGATCTCCCTGATCTGAAGCCATACTGCTCTTCCCTTAGCCCCTTTTCCACCCTGTCACGTATTCTTTTTTCAATTATGTTCTCATACACTTTGGCACAGTGGCACGTCAGTGTAATACCTCTATAGTTTTTAAACTCCTTCCTGCTCCCTTTTTGAATATAGGTACAATTATTCCTTTTTTCCAGTCTTCAGGAGTTGTGCCCTGATTCCATACCTTTCTCATCACACGGTATAGCCACTGCTTTCCTACTACTACCGCTGCCCTTATCATTTCCACGCTCACTTCATCGATGCCTGGTGCCTTTCCACCCTTCATCTTACCCAGAGCTGTTTCCACTTCTTCCCAAGTCAGATCCTTCTCTTTCTCTCCTACACGGTTGCTATTTTCCTTCTTCTCCTGAACAACTGTATCATCCTGTGACCAATTTGGGTTCAGTAAGGCTTCAAAATACTCCTTCCACATCCTTTTTAGTTTTTCTGAGTTGTTTATTTCGTTTCCATCTTCGTCCAGCATGTTGACATTTTCTATCCTCTCCTTCCTCTTCCTTTTTACCATTCCATATAATACTTTCTTATTTCCTTTGCTATCTTCTTCCATCATGTTGGTCCACTTCTCCAGCCACTTCGTCCTTTCCTCGGTTACTATTTTTTTGGCCTCCTTCTTTTACTTCACGTAGTCATCCCATGTCTCCTGTGTCCTCTACTTGAACCATTCCCTAAAGGCCCTGTTCTTGAGTTCCACTCCTTGTTTAACTCTATCATTCCACCATGCTGTTTCTTTCCACCTTTTTGTGTTACCAGTCCTTCCATACACCGTTTCTGCTGCTTGGACTAACGTTGTTTTAAAATATTCCCACTCCTCTTCCACTGTCCCCATTTCCGCTATTGGTATCTTACTCCTTATTATTCTCTGGTATTCCTCTTCATTGCTCTTCTCTTTCAACTTCCATATTCTTAATCTCCTATCCTGTCTTTCTGATTTTCTCCTCTCTGTCGCAATCCTCAGCTCCATTACTAATAGCCGGAGATCACTATCCAGTGCCTCTGATGGTATTACCTTCACATCTGACACACTCTGCTATAATTCCCCATTAAATATAAAGTAGTCCACCACTGACTTCCTCTGCCAATCGCTACTGTACCATGTTACCTTGTGGCTCTCTTGTATTTTGCACCACGAATTTCCTATTTTCAATCCATTTCTTTTGCAGAGATCCAACAGCCTTTCCCCTTCTTCATTTCTGCCACCCCATCCTTCTGTTCCTATTACTTCTTGATATCCCTGCCTTTCTGTGCCTACATGGGCATTTAAGTCTCCCATAATTATAATATTTTGCCCATTTAACTGTCTTTGCAACTCCTGCTCAAATTCCTCCTTCTCTTGAATTTGACAGCCTACTTGTGGAGCGTATACTTGAGGTATGTCTAGTTATCTCCCTTTGACTGCTTTCCTAACCTTCATCATTCTGTCACTAATCTCTTCCACTTCCTCTTTCAACCCCTCTCTTACAACTATCCCTACTCCATTTCTTCTCCCTTCCTCATTTCCATTCCAATACAGTTGGAAACCATTTCTCAGTTCTTTTCTACCTTTTCCTTTCCACTTTGCCTCACTCAACCCCAAAATATCCAACTTCCTTCTCTCCATCATGTCTACAATTTCCTCCACTTTCCCGGTTAATGTCCGTATATTCAAGGATCCAAATCTTAAACCGTTTCCATTGCCATGTCGTTTGTCCATTGTTCCGTCCTTTCTGAGGCTTGTTTTTGTTCTGAAAGCAGAAATCTATCCACTACCGGCTTGCTAGGCCTGTATGCTTCCAATAACTCTACTAACACCCGTCGCTCAGTGACAGCTTCCTCCATTGTGACGTCACGAATAAGTGTTTACTGTTCGAAGGTCTCGGAGCAACTGAGGTGAAATCGGCCTTACTAAATCATGTCACGCTCTACACGACCTGATCTGGTCAGACCCTGACCAGATCGGCCGACTCTGGCACCCGACTAGGATTTATCAGGCGACAAGCCTACACACTATAAAGCCCCCTACACACGACCTGATCTGATGCCTGATACGGTCAGATCAGGAACAATATCGTATGGTGTGTAATACCCCCTACAGACGACATGATTTGGTCGACCTGACCATATCATCCGTAAAATCAGGTCTCGCATCCACACGAGGCCTGATCTGCAGTCTGCTTTAGACAGTCGGTGCGAATGCACGGTAAACACGCCGCCTGTTTTGTCGAAATAAAAGACAATTGCACTTGTTTTAGCGTTAAGTAGAAAACAAAATAATAAAATGGGCTAAACAATGGCTTAAGAAAAGAAATTAATTTAGCCACATGAGGTTAATTAGAGAACTTGACAGTGATGATTATCGCAGTTATTTACGAATGGATTGCGAAAGTTTCATCGAGCTATTAAATTTAGTGAAACCTCTTATCACCATCATGAGAGAATCTGTTACAGCAGAAGAACGAATAATTGCTAATCTTAAGTATTTGGCAACGGGTAGGGAGTATGCTGATCTCAAGTTCAGTACTGCAATCTCTGCACAATTACTGTCACAAATAATTCCTGAAACGTGTGAAGCAATTTGAAAGGTTATAAAAAACTTTACGTAGGTAAGATTTTTTTTACTAGAACCTCTTTATTAAACAAATATGACATGGACAACCATTATTTTTAATTTTCACAAGAAGTATTTTTAATTTTGCTAATCATATTAATCTCATTATTTCATGATCGAAAATTCTTTCAAAACTATCCCTTCGCCTTCAAATACAGCGTTTGGTTGTTGAGAACATTGTACCGGAAAACTGTAATGTTCTTTACCAGATGTTTGTGGTGGTGATGCCAACTCTGGTGGAACTGTTCGTAATGTATAACTGTTGCGATTGGGAATGGCTGCAGAGTGAAAAGATGGATTATATTCGGAATGTAATATTACCGTTGTATTATCGCTACTTGGGGTATCAGGTCTCGTATTGGTTAGAAGTATTTGCCTTGGTGAACGTGATTTAGGGGAATGGGACACAGATTATTTGGTAGAAATACGTTTGGTTAAAATATTTTGTGGTGGTGGGACTGAACGGTAATCATTTGCACTGCATGAATATGATTCCGAAGTTGGCATGTAAGGAACAGAATTGTGTCTTTGGCTATGTGAATAACTGGAGTGGAATGGTGACAATACAGAATGATAGTCAGTTGTATTATTGTTAACATTAATCGAAGATTGCATAGTTAACTGTTCCAGTTTTCCATAAAACATAACTTCCTAAATTAACTTTTCAGCGACACATCTTTGAAACTTTGTCATTTCTTTCAACTGTAATCCAATTGATCTCCCAAAACTATCAATGGAATCTTCCTCAGCAGAAATTAACCTTTGAGCAGTATCGATCAGCTGTTCTGAAGGTCAGTCAATCATCTTTTACTTTTGTGCATTTCTTCTTTTTCAGATGCCTAAAACAGAAAATGAAGGGGTAAGTATAGCCAGACAAGATGACTACGACTACGACATCATTACCCAGGTGGCTGTTTTCCTGGAGTGTGGGGAAGTTCTTACACGTGGTGCATCTCCTTCCAGATTTTTGTATTGGTTGTCTTTATTGGTGTGGCTTATTTGGATTGTCATCTCCGGTGGGGGTTACTGTATGAGGTGGACTGGCCACCTGATATTGTCATTGAAGTGAAGTGTGTTGCCTAGTTGAACAATGAGTGGATTTGTTGAATTGGTGCTGTTTGTGTAGAACTTAGCAGCCAATTTTCTAATTCTGACTTTTAATTTTTCCAGACCACTGACTTCATGTAGCACTGAAGACGGGGTCTCTTTGGGCAGTTTATACGCATAGCGTATTGCTCTATTTTGAATCGTTTGCAGCTTTTGGATGTGTGAGGTAGCAGCATTTCCCCACACAACCGCTGCATATTCTAGAACCGGGCGTACCAGAGCAGTATACAGTCTTATGGCCTGGTCAGGTTTTAGTTTAGACGTCGGGTTCAGAATGGGATAAAGAGTCCTCATTCTGCCTTCTGCCTTTGCTCTGACTTTCCTAGTATGCTGTTTCCAGGTGAGGCGCTTATCGAGGGTTACACCGAGGTAGATCGCGGTTTGGGTCCACGGTATCGGCTCGCCAAATAGTTGGATGGGTTGTAGATTCTGTGGAACTACTCTCCTGGTGATAAGTGTGGCCTGACTTTTCCCTGCGTTGAAGGCAAGTCTCCATCTTTTGGCCCAGCCTTCAATATTTGTGCAGGCTCTCTGAAGCGAGTTCCTAGCATTTTGTGCTTTAATGCTCTTTGTGAACTGTGCTGTGTCGTCAGCATAAAGACCAGTATGCACACGATCAGTTTTTGGCAAGTCGGCAGTATAAAGATTGTAGAGGACTGGCCCGATGACAGAACCTTGCGGTACACCAGCCTCAATGCTTTTAGTAGATGACACGGCCTCGTCTAAGATTACCCTGAAGGTTCTGCCGGTCAGGTAGTTCTTCAGCAGCCTCACGTGCGACAGAGGGATGCCAAGTACAAGGAGTTTGTATAGCAGTCCTTGGTGCCAAACAGAATCTAAAGCTTTCGAGACGTCCAGAAGAACTGTCGCGAAATACTCTTTCTTCTCGAATGCACTTAGCGCATGTTCTACAAGTCTAAGCAGCTGTTGGGATGTAGAATGATGCTCTCTGAATCCAAATTGTTCATCCGGGAGTAGATGCTCTTGGTCAATGTGATGTCGCAGCCTCCTTAGGTAAAGCTTTTCGAATATTTTCGACATGGTTGGTAGTAGGCTTATAGGCCTGTAGGATTTCGGGGATCTTCTGTCTTTCCCTGGTTTGGGAATGGCTACAATATCTGCGTGCTTCCAAGTTTCAGGGTAATCACCGGTTTTAATAATATGATTAAAAATGGCTGTTATGTAGTTTATAGCTACCCTTGGTAGTTGTTTTAGTAGTGGCGCCCCAATGCCATCATGACCCGGTGCTTTATTGGGTTTTGCATGTTGCAACATGCCGATGACTTCGTCCTCCGTGATTGGGTCGATAGAATCCTCTTCAGGAATGTTAGTATTTAGAAATCTTTGCAGGCGCTCTTCTACCATCTGAATATGTTGCACGTCGAGATGGTCTTGCACTGGACGGAAGTTGGCTTCAAAGACTACTGCTATTGCCTCAGCTTTTTCTTCCGGTTCACTGACGTATCTGTTGCCTACCAAGAGAGGCGGTAACTTTCCTCCCTTTCGCAGCATTCGCCTGGTTAGTCTCCAAGCCGAGCCGTCTTCTGTGCTTATAGTGTTGAGTAGGCCTTCCCATTCTTTATTTTTGTGTTGCTGCACTTCTAACCTGATTTCGTGCCGCATACGATTGATGTGTTGTTTGGTGACTGGGTCACGCGTAATCTGCCATTCCCTGGTCAGTCGGTTTTTGGTAGTTATGGCCTCTCTGATATTGGGCGGAAGAGGTTTTGAATAATTTTGCGGTATGGGTTTTTGCCGTGGGGTAGCAGCATCTGCTGCCTCGTTGATCCATTGCGTGAGGGTGAGGGTAGCAGCGTTGGACCCTATGATATCAGGTGGCGCAGCATTTTGAAGTCTTTGGGAGAGGTGCTGTTTGTATAAGTCCCAGTTTATGTTTTTGATGTTTCTGTGGCGGCTAGGATTTTTCAATCTTGCACCCTCAGCTAGATAAAAAATGACTGGTATGTGGTCGGAAGAGAGTACGTTTTTTGTGGCTATTGCAATTGTGTGATTGAGTCCTTTGGTTATGGCGATGTCAAGGACATCTGGCATATATCTTCTTTGAAGGATGGTGGGTTCGGTGGGCCCCCATACCATGCCATCATTTGCCTGTACAGCACGCCGTAGTTGCTTGCCGGCAGTATTTGTAAGTCTGGAATTCCAGTCACAGTGTTTCGCGTTGAAATCCCCTGCTATGAAGACGTTCCCAGCGATGTTTAATAGTTTGGCGATTTCTTCCTCATTGACTTTGTTGGCAGGTCGTCGGTAGGCGGAGATAAGGATCATCCTGCCACTGGACGTGTCGGCAGCGATTCCGGTTGCTTCTATTGTCGTTAGTTCTGGCAAAGCTACTTCATGGTGCCTTATGGTGGAGCGGATGTAGATTGCAGTACCACCACCCGCCGTCAATCTATCATTTCTATAGCATGAGTAGTTTGCAACTGCAGCCTTTACACTGGGTTTTAGGTGTGTTTCTGTGACTAAGCAGATATCTATCTGCTCATCACGTAAGAACTCGCTGAATTCACCCATTTGGTTCCATATGCCATTGGCATTCCAGGTGCATATGGTCAAGTTTTGAATCCTGTTAGTCATGTTGCTGGTTGCTGGGTATACCTCTTGGTACGGCCTGCACCGCTGCCTTTACTGCGGCTTCAACTTGCCGCGGGATTTCTGCAATCATGGACATTAGTGTTTGTAGTAAAGTTTGGATCATGTTTAGCAGGACTGAATTCGTGCTGTCATCAATAGACTTGTTCTGCTGATGTAGATTTTGTTCCATGGTTGTCCTATCACTTCCGGGTGGTTGCTGTTTTCTTTGGTTATTTTCCCATCTTCTCTGTTGAAGCTGGAGTTGCAGTTGTTGTCCTTAAACTCGTTATTCGTCTGAGTTGCGGGTTGATTGTTGCTCAATCCCTGCTGGTTATCATTTCCATGACCCGGCAGGGGCGGAAAGGCATCAGGATCCTGCAGGGAGGCTTCTTGGTTGTTTAACTGTTGTTGCGGTTGTTTCTTTTGCTGTTGTTGACGTTGTTTTCTCATAGCTTCAGCGTGTGCAGCATTGTTCATCTTTTGCTTCTCGTTGAATCTTGAGAACGCTGGGCATTTTCTGTAGCTGGCGACGTGGTCGCCAGCACAGTTTGCACGCTTTGGTGGGGTTTGTCCTTTGGTTAGGGTGCAGTCCCTCGTCGCATGGTCTCCTGCGCACTTTACGCATTTATCTGGCATTACACAGTGCCTTGAGACATGACCTATCCCCTGACATTTGTAGCATTGTGGTGGGCCTCTTGTGCTACGTAACTTTTCCAATGACACTTTCACTGAGCATAGGGAAGTCATTTGGAAGATGGATCTGTTCTCTACAGAGTCATTTAATACTACTAGAAAGAGTGGTGTTTCTTGTTGCGTTTTGGGTGAGCGCAATTTAACCACTGTTCTGGCTGCGTAGTTTATCTCCTCTAATTCTTCTTTAACATGTTCGGTGGTCATGTTGAAAGGAAGTCCTCTAATGACTACCTTCAGTAGTTTTTCTGGCACTGTAGGGTAGGTATAGAATGACCAGCCCTTGTCAGTAATGTGTTTTGCTACCGCTAGGTAGTCAGTGGTTGTCTTGGTTTGAATTTTATATAATTCGCGACCAGCCGGTTTTACAACGAAGGCACTATTACATAGTCGCTTGTAAGAATACTGGTGTACACGAATACCATACAGCAGCTGAGTGTCCAGTAGTCAGCCAGACAAGATGAAAGAATGTGGCAATTTAATCACTGCGTCGGCTCAATGAACAGCAAGCATATTGTTATTTTAAAACCAACGAGAAATGTATCACTATTTTATAATTACAAGAGGACATTTAGAGTCGTAATGTTTGCAGTCGTTAAAGCCAATTACGAGTTCCTTTACGTGCATTCCGGCACAAACGGGAGTGTATCAGATGGAGGTATTTTAAAATGCGCAAAGTTTTATAAGAAATTAATTGCAGATGAGCAGCAGCTGCCAGAAGCGTCATTTTTGCCTAGAACAAATACATTTGCTCCATATGTTTTCATTGGCGACAATGTATTTGAACTGAATGAACATATCTTATAATCCTACCCACAGAAAAGTATAACACATGAAATTTTTAATTACAGACTGTCCACAGCTAGAAGGGTCGTGGAAAACGTTTTCGGCATTTTGGCATCACGTTTCCGAGTATTCCAGAAACCCATACAGGTGGATATTAAACATGTTGATAAAATAATAATGGCCAGTTGTCTCTTGCATAATTATTTGAAAAAAATCTGTGAATTATATTACAAATTCATGCATTGATAACGATGTTGAAAATGAGATATTACAACCAGGACAATGGCGACAACAGAATGAATTATTGCCATTTCAAAGAAACGCCAAAGAGACGGAAAATCTTTGTATGCTTCCAATAACTCTACTAACATTCTTCGTTCAGTGACAGCTTCCTCCACTGTGACAAGGATTTATCAGGCGACAAGCCTACACACTATAAAGCCCCCTACACACGACCTGATCTGACGCCTAATACGGTCAGATCAGGAACAATATCGTGTGGTGTGTAGGCTTGTCGGGTGGCAGAGTCGGCCGATCTGGTCGGGGTCTGACCAGATCAGGTCGTGTAGAGCGTGACATGATTTAGTCAGGCCGATTTCACCTCAGTTGCTCCGAGACCTTCGAACAGTAAACACCTATTTGTGACGTCACAATGAGGAAGCTGTCACTGAACGAAGGGTGTTAGTAGAATTATTGCAAGCATATAAAGATTTTCCGTGTCTTTGGCTTTTCTTTGAAATGGCAATAATTCATTCTGTTGCCGCCATTGCCCTGGTTGTAATGTCTCATTTTCAACATCGTTATCAATACATAAATTTGTAATATAATTCACAGATTTTTTTTTTTCAAATAATTATGCAAGAGACAACTGGCCATTATTATTTTATCAACATGTTTAATATCCACCTGTATGGGTTTCTGGAATACTCGGAAACGTGATGCCAAAATGCCGAAAACGTTATCCACGACCCTTCTAGCTCTGGAATGTCCGTAATTAAAAATTTCATGTGTTATTCTTTTCTGTAGGTAGGGTTTTATGATATGTTCATTCAGATCAAATGCATTGTCGCCAATGAAAACATTTGGAGCCAATGTATTTGTTCTAGGCAAAAATGACGCTTCTGACAGCTGCAGCTTATCTGCAATTAATTTCTTATAAAACTTTGTGCATTTTAAAATGCCTTCATCTGATACACTCCCGTTTGTGCCGGAATGCACGTAAAGGAACTCGTAATTGGCGTTAACGTCTGCAAACAGTACGACGCTAAATGTCCCCTTATAATTATAAAATAGTGATCCACTTCTCATTGGTTTTAAAATAACAATATGCTTGCCGTCCATCGAGCCGATGCAGTGATTAAATTGCCACATTCTTTCATATTGTCTGGCTATATTTAACCATTCATTTTCTGTTTTAGGCATCTGAAAAAGAAGTACACAAAAGTAAAAGACGTTTGACTGACCTTCAGAAGAAATAAGAACAGCTAATTGATAAAGGTTAAGTTCTGCTGAGGAAAATTCCACTGATAGTTTTTGGAGATCAATGGGATTACAATTGAAAGAAATGACTCAGTTTCAAAGATGTATCGCATGTTTTATGGCAACCTGGAACAGTTAGCTATACAATCTTCGATTAATGTTAACAATAATATCCTTACATACCAACTCCGGAATCATATTCATGTAATGCAAATGATTACCGTTCAGTCCCACCACCACAAAATAATTTAACCAAACCTATTTCTACTAAAAACACTATGCCCCATTCCCCTAAGTCAAATTCACCAAGGCAAACACTTGTAACCAATACAATACCTGATACCCCAAGTAGCGATAATACCACGGTAATATTACATTCCGAATATAATCCATCTTTTCACTCTGCAGCCATTCCCAATCGCAACAGTTATACATTACGAACAGTTCCACCAGGTTGGCATCACCACCACAAACATCTGTTAAAGAACATAACAGTTTTCCGGCACAATGTTCTCAACAACCAAATGCTGTATTTGAAGGCGAAGGGACAGTTTTGAAAGAATTTTGATCATGAAAAAATGATATTAATATGATTAATAAAATTTTGTGAAAATTAAAAATAATAGTTGTCCTTGTCATATTTGTTTAATAAAGAGGTTATATTAAAAAAAAATCTTATCTACTTAAAGTTTTTTTAAAACCTTTCAAATTGCTTCACATGTTTCAGTAATTATTTGTGACAGTAATTGTGCAGAGAGTGCAGTGCTGAACTTGAGATCAGCATACTCCCTACCCGTTGCCAAATACTTAAGATTAGCAATTAATCGTTCTTCCGCTGTAACAGATTCTCTCATGATGGCGATAAGAGGTTTCACTAAATTTAATAGCTCCATGAAACTTTCGCAATCCATTCGTAAATAACTGCGATAATCATCACTGTCAAGTTTTCTAATTAACTTCATGTGGTTAAATTCATTTCTTTTCTTAAGCCATTGTTTAGCTCATATTCTTCTTTTGTTTTCTAAATTAACACTTAACGCTATAAAACAAGTGCAACTGTCTGTTGTTTCGACAAAACAGGCGGCATGATACCGTGCGTTCGCACCGACTGTCTAAAGCAGACTGCAGATCAGGCCTCGTGTGGATGCGACACCTGATTTTCCGGATGATATGGTCAGGTCGTCTGTAGGGGGTATCTGAATATTGCTCGTGATCTGACCGTATCAGGCATCAGATCAGGTCGTGTGTAGGGGGTATAAGTGTTACATATGATACGGTAGACGAACGAATACTACACCACATTTGTTGTTGTGACGTAGAAATTATATATTAACAGAAGTGTAAATACCAAACCCAAACGAGGTCCTAAAGCCAGAAATCCAATATTGCAAGAGGTATTTGACTTCTATGTAAAGGAAAAATGGCGACAAAGCTGGAACTCTGCATCTGTGAAACATTCAGATATTAAAGATCCCACAACTGGACTTCCAGGATTCCACCTGAAGTGAGACCAGTGGGTGAAACTAAATCGCCTAAGAACAGGCCACGCCAAATGCAACGCCATGCTGTATAAGTAGGGTCTTCAGGATTCTCCCGTCTGTGACTGCGGAGCTCCTTCCCAGAGTGTGGAGCACATCATCAAGGAATACCCTCTAAGGAAGTATGATGGACCATTGCAAGATGTTTTCAGTGCTATAACTGCCATCAGAGAATGGCTGCAAGATCTGGACATCAGTTTGTGAACGCTACCAACGTTCTTTTCATTGTATATATTCATATGTATTACATTAGTTGCTTAGACATACGACAAATAAAATTAAACAAACATCTGTTCAGAAAATGGTTAATGAGTAGTGGTAAATAGAAAATTTAGTGACAGTTTCTTACTTTGATAAAACTTTCTCGGGCCTCCTATCGATGAAGCACTATTTAATGCGGCTTTTCGAAACCGCTCTCTAACTTCATCGCCCGGCGAACTAGTTACTTTTTATTCATCATTCTAAGAAATATTTCCAGCACGAAACGAAATCACAAATCTTTCACTACTAATTTTTAAAAAATATTTCATTTTAATCACATCTTTCTTCTTTACATTACTGTCAATTATAATGTCAATTAACTGTTTATTCTGTTTTTGAAAAGACATAGTAAAAATTAACCACGCCAACTCAGTAATTATTTAACGTCTTTACAAAATAAAGCTGGAAACATTACCTTGTTGTACTGTTTTAATTTGTGTTGTAAATTTACGAATAATGACCTCAATGCTTATTAAATAGGGTCAAACTTTTTTTGGAATAAAAATAATAAACTAGGGTGAGCAGATAACTACTGCCACAAACTACGAGTAAGTCAAATAGTTTTCCGCTCTGCGCACTGTAAGAGTTGATAAACAGCATAAAACATGAACTGCGAAAGACTCGTGATGCTGTTAGTTGAGAACCTTGTACAATCCGGGTTAGATGGCCATATGGGAGAGATGGCCAACGCCTGTAATTCTTTTACGATCCGATTTACCGCGCTGCAGGTCAGTTGGTAGTTAGTTAATAATGTAAGTGTGTGTTGCTGTTCCGCATGACTCTTTATTTCAACTGAAAGTAAGTAATTTTCATGGTTTTAGTTTTCAATATACCTTGAAATTATATAGTATGTGACAACCTTTTGATTTAAACATAACTTAGCAAGTGAGTAACGACGGAAACTTTAGTTTTAGAGTTGTTTAGGTCTAAATGCATACCGGTATATAGGCTATGATTGAGTTTGCGTCCACCGCGAGTTCCGAGTTGGCATTCGCTGAGTGAGGATGTGCGATGAGGAAAGTGCTCGCCGCGCTGTCGCGCCAGGCGGGCCGAGTGCCCCACCGCACTCGGCTTTGCCGGCGGCAGTGGCGGCCACGTTGACGACCCGGCTAACGGAAACGGACTTGGCAACGGATATGAATAGGACGGCTACGCAAGATGGTACGACAACCTGGCAACCGAACTTGGATTCGAATATGGATACTACTGGGACCATCCACACAACGCAATCGACAACCGGGCCTGCCCACGGACTTGACTCCCGCGCAACTAAGCGATGCACCTCACCGCTCCTCGGTGGTAAAGCGAAGATGTCGAGGAGTGAGAAGAGAGCCAGCCATAGTAAACTCAGCATCCCTGTGTCGCAGCTCGCCACGACCAGCAAAGACAAGAAGGCGGGAAAGAAGAAAGTCATCGGTGCCTTCAGTTTCCCGGAACCATCCGCCACTTTCCCGTTTCGCGGTAAATCCACGAACAAGAACAGAAAAACAAGTTCAGCTGGGGACCAAACAGACGGTGCAGGGTTCACGGAGGCGGCGTCGCACCTGTAAACCTCCGCCTACTCTAGACCCTGGCAGAATTGAACTCAGCAACCCATATGACGTGCTGATCCAGGAAGAACCAGAGCAGCATCATCAACAACAACAGCAGCAACAACAAACACAGCCACAGCAGAAGCTCCAGCAGCAACAACAGCAGCTACGGCAGCAACACCAGCAGCCACAGCAGCAACAACAGCAGCCACAGCAGCAACAGCAGCAACAACAGAAGCCGCAGCAGCAACAACAGCAGCCGCATCAGCAGCCGCAGCAACAACAACAGCAGCAGCAGAGCTCCAAACAGATCCCGCCCATCGTGGTACAGTACCCCAACACATACAAGGAACTGTACCAGATGGTGAAAGGAACACTGAACGGGCGGCCTTTCCAAGCCAAGTCCGCCGGTGGAGATAAAGTCAAACTGACATTATCCAACACTGAAGATTACCTGGACGTCACCGCAGTGCTGCAGCGGAGGAAAATACCTTATTATACATTCCCGTCCGCGGCGGAAAAGTTACTGAAGATCGTCGTCCGTGGCATGCCCTCGAACATGCCACCGGAAGATATCAAGGAAGAATTAGAGGAGCTGGGACTCGACATAAGAACAGTAACACAACTAAAGAGACCTGGCGGCTCTGAAGTAATGCCTCTTTTCCTTGTGGTGCTTCCAGATCGGCCTCAAAACAGGAAAGTGTTTGAACTGGAAGTACTGATGTCCCTACGGATTAAAATAGAAAAATTGAGGTCCTCCAATGGCCCAGTTCAATGTTATAATTGTCAGGCCCTGGGGCATGTTGCGAGACATTGCAACATGCCCCCAGTGTGCGTCAAGTGCGCAGGGGCGCACCTGTCCAACGCTTGCACCATGAGGAAGGGTGAAAACGCCCCGACATGCGCTAACTGCAAAGGCAGCCATGTCGCGAGCTATAAGGGGTGTCCAGCGTTCAAACGCGCCCGAGATAGACAACGGGGTGTCACCTCTACCCAGACAAACAAGGAGCAGAAGAAGACGAACGCAGAGAAGAAGGCGGAAGAAACACCTGCCCAGGAATCATCAGCTACCAACCAACACAGGCGCCAACGAGAAGATAAGAATAACGCCCAGAACCCACCTCAGAAGAATGGCAAAGGCCAGCAAAAAGGAAGCAAGAAGAGTGAGGCACAAATGCCAATCGACCACTCGGAAATCACCTCCTTTGCTGAAGCCGTCAATGGTCAAAGTCAACCCAAGGGAAACAAAAAAACCTGCAGCCAACAAGAGCAGCCATCCCAAACCTGGCCAACAATGCCAAAATTGTAACCACAACAGAAATTCTTCTGATTCTGCGAATGGAGGGACGATGGACCAAATGCTAACAATAGTAGGCAACCTTTTTAACATGGTGACAACGCTTCTCACTAAATTCGACCAACTAGCCGCGGACATAGCACCGCAGTTAAGACGGCCCTAACAACCGACAACCCTGGCAACCTTTCTCCCCACAATGGCTAGAACGCATATACAAGGACTAACCATGTGCATTTGGAATGCTGACGGCATCCACTCACAAATTGGTGAGGTTCAGACAATTTCTACGAGACGAGGATATAGACATATGCCTCGTGTCTGAGACACATCTCAAACATGGCCTCAGAGCCACAGTTGCCAACTACTGCTGCTACCGGCAAGATCGACCAACAGCCGGAGGCGGTGTTGCAATTTACATCAAACACGGCATCCCTCATCATGAGCTGCTTTCGCCCCAGACAGAGCAGCTGGAAACAAAGGCTATCGAGGTGCAAACCAGTAGCGGGCCAGTCACGGTGGTCTCTGCCTACAGACCACCGAGCAGAAGACTAATCGAAGATGACTTCACCCAAATATTAAACTTTCGAGGCAAACTCCTCATAGGGGGAGACTTAAATTCTAAACACACTGACTGGAACTCCAGAGTGACCAACACTGCAGGGCAGCAACTGCACAGAATTGCACGTCGGCACAACCTACTAGTCTGGGGACCAGAGCCAGCCTACACATCATCCTTGGAAATGGTGGTAGACCGGACGTCCTGGACATCGTTATGACACGAGGAATCACTGGTTACGTCCTCCACCACCACGATGAACAGGCTATCCTCAGACCACTCGCCGGTCATAATTGAAATCGACCTCGGCCCTGGAGACCAGCCACTATAAATCATCCCAATTACAAATCAACCAACTGGGACAGCTTCCGAGCAGATGTAGCGGAATCCATGATAAGACTGCGACCTATTGACGCCATGAACCTTGAGTCAGCGATCAAACAGGTCACAAAAACCATCTTAGACACTGCAAACAGAGCCACGCCTCCAGCGGTCGACAGAAGTCAATCGCGCCAACTACCTCCACACCTATTGGCGCAGATCCGACACAAAAACAGAGTTGCCAGAGAATGGCACCTAACCAGACGTCCCGACACCAGACGCCTACTCAATCGGCTGCAGCGAGAGCTGAAGGCGGCGATCCAAGATCACCGCAACAGAGAATGGTCCGCACGCTTAGCCACCCTCCAAATTAGTGACGGTACCTTATGGAAAGAAACAAGGCGTTTCACCAAGAGGAAAACAAAAATACCACCGCTGCACGGTGAAAGGGGCATAGTGTTTAGCGACCAGGACAAAGCAAATGCACTGGCAGATCATTTTGAGCGGCAATTCAGATCCGCTCAGGACTATGATGAGGATGAAATTGCGGACATCCGTCGTCGACTGACCAGATTCCTCTCAGTTGATGATGAAGACTACACCATAGACGAAATAACACCTGAAGAAGTTCGCAGCATTATAAACCGGCTTCATCCTAGGAAGGCTCCTGGGATCGACAATATTAGTAACCAACTATTGAAAAATCTTCCCCAACAAGTCGTCGACCACATCACTGATATATTCAACATTATCATAAGCAGCCAGCTCTTCCCTCGCTGTTGGAAACGGGCCACGGTAGTTGCAGTACCAAAGCCGGGGAAAAACACCCTCTTCCCCCAAAATTATCGACCAATCTGTTTGCTTTCGTCAATTAGTAAGGTACTAGAACGACTTGTACTCAAGAGACTGGAGGCCCACATTAACAGGGAGCATATAATCCCTGATTATCAATTTGGATTCCAAAGGGGTCACTCTGCAACACAGCAAATCATGAGAATCGTCGAGCGTGCGACCGCGGCCTATAACCACAGAGGTTATTGCCCGCTAGTTCTTCTGGACGTGGCCCGTGCGTTCGATTCAGTTTGGCACAGTGGGCTGTTATTCAAGCTTTACACACAGGGCATCGCCGGCCCTCTGGTAAAGCTCATCAAAAGCTACATTTCTGGGAGATCCTTCCAAGTACGAGTCGGCAGCGGCATCTCATCTCGTAGACCCATCAACGCCGGTGTACCACAGGGGTCGGTACTCGGCCCAGTGTTATACAACCTATACACTGCCGACATACCAGCCCCTGCCACAGTTCGCACAGCCCTCTACGCCGACGACACGGCATTCTTCACCGCACACAGGTGCAAGGTCGCAGCAATTAGGAGGCTCCAGGAGATCCTTCAACAAACAGAAGCTTGGGCCAGGAGATGGAGGATCTTGCTTAACACCGCCAAGACGCAGGCAATATTATTCACGAGACGCCTGGGGAACCGTGATCGGGAGAGAAACCATACACCAAACCTGCACCTCAACGGGGAAGATATCGTATGGTCACCTACAGTTAAATACCTCGGCGTAGTCCTTGACTCTCGCCTGACGTGGCAAAGACACACGCAAGAGGTAAGAAGGAAAGTGGCAACTAGGCTTCAAGAACTCTACCCCCTGCTGAACAGGGACAGTGCCTTGTCAGCCAGCACCGGCGTCAACATCTATTGCAGTCTCGTACGCCCAATCCTTGAGTATGCATGCCCAGTGTGGGGGTATGCTTCCAAGACTAGCATCAAACGGCTGCAAATAATGCAAAACCGCGCACTTCGGCGTGCACTACATGTGCCATGCCGGTTCCCTACAGCCCCCTTGCATGAAGCCGCAGGGATACCATTACTCTCGGAGCGAATCCTCAAAATTAACAAGAACATTCTACAGAGCCGCCAGAAAATCACTGAATCCCATCATAGCCAATTTGGGACAGTACTCGACCACGTTTGACAAGCACAAAAGGCCCCTGTCAATAGTGACAGACAATTAAAATATCTCAGAGCGAAAACAAAGACACACCAACAGTAATGATACGCATCTTGTAACATTGAAGGAAATGTCAAAAGACAAAAACTTCACCAAAACTGCAAAATAAAGTAATTTTGCAGAAAATGCTCGGGTGTGTGTGTGCGTCCACCATTTTTGATGACGCGCTATGGCCGTCTCTCCGGCCGATCGGGAGAGACGGCCACATCAGTATCAGGATAGATGGCCATCCCATAAACGCGTTATGTATTAAATTTTGACGGTATCGTTATTTTTTTACAAATGCCAAATAAATACAAGCCGGCTCTGTCAGAGGATCATGGGAAGAAAAATATCTTAAAAATGCTATTAATAAAGTAAACAATGATGGTTATTCTGTGAGAAAAGCTTCCACGGAGTTTAATATTCCAAGGAAAACTCTTTAGAGAAAATTAAAGACTGGCTTTGACTCCAAAATTCCAATGGGTCCTAGTCCTCGCTGGGTACAGATAATGAGTTACGACTGGTTCAACACATAAACAAAAATGCAGGCCAATGGGTTACCCTTAACGAGGGACTGTGTACGAAGTCTAGCCTGTGGTTTTTATGTTCAGCTTGGTCTAAAACATAAATTTAAAAGGGAAAAGCAGGTTACGATTAGTTACTAATGTTCTTATGTCGACATCCAGATCTAAATGTGCGAAAATCTGAGTCCAGGGAATGAATCGTGATGAAGTCAAGGATCATGCCACCGGGAAGTAAAGTTGTCATATAAAATAAATCTGCCTATGTGAATTCTGAGATCTTTTTTGAATGGCTAAGGTATCGTTTTTTTGGTCCCGAAAACCTCTTGGAGTGGTTATGCTTATGTTGGATGGGCATACTTCACACTCTAGCTCGGTACAGATGTTGGAGTTTGCTGAGATTACTAATAATATCATTTAATGTGCCTCCCCAGCCATACTACCCTTATCTGCAACCGCTGGGTTGATCTGTCTTCCAATCTTTAAAGCATCATTTTTGCAGTGCAAATGAATTACCCAGATCGGAAGCTAGGAAGATTACAATTTGGAGAGCTACTACAAGATTGTTGGGGAAAAGCTGCAACACCAGGGAACGCCATCTCTGGGTTAAAAGCATCCTTTAATCCGGATGCAATTCCAATTATGCATTTAGGAGTGATCCAGACAGACTTATAGGAAATGAAAACATCAACGTATCTGGCCAAACTCTACATGAAAGAACGTCGTCACCATTGCCATAATCCACTACTAGATCCACCGACTCTCCTTCAGCACAGAAATGTGAACAAAAATCCCCTGAAAAAAAGAGTACCGTCATCTCTACCAGGACCTTCTGCAAGAACAGACGATATTTTTCCTGTGATTTCAAGTGAAACCCACCAAGTCATCCCTACCAAAATTCTAATCAATATTTCACCTTTGCCAGCTAGTCCCAAAATTCAAACAAACAAACGTAGAAAAATTAAAGCTACAAACTTGGCGTCAAAATAAAATAAAAATAGTGGTAAGTAGGTTAACCAAGAAGATTAAAGAAAATTCAGACAATCCATACTCGTCAGATGAAGTTCAGTACAAGGAAGGCTCAACTGACTGACTTTTTGAAGAAGAGGAGGAGTGCGTTGGATGCGTGGAAGACTACTCAAAAACAGATAAAATCTGTGACTGGATTCAGTGTGTCAGGTGTAAGCGTTGGTTACACTAATCCTGCACATCATCTGTTGATGTGTACTATCGATGTGGTAATGTAATTTTACAAAAAATAAATCTAACCTTACAAATTAAACATTCCTTCTTATAAATTTTGAATTAGTTCTAAATTTAAGTAACTGAATAATTGAGGTGATTTCTCATTATTTTTTATATAAAACTAGAATGTTTCAACGATATAATAAAAATGTTAAAAATTTAAGAATTGTAAAAAGCTTTTTACAAATGAGATTATGTTTAAGTTTAATTTAACTACAATTAATACCTTTATAAAATATTTTTCACATCAAGAGAGCCAATAAAACATGTTTAAAATGTTAAACGTTTTTTAAAGTAATTATCTCTTTGATTTTAATGTGTTTTGTTCGATGACCATCTCTCCCATACATGTCTGGCCATCTAACCCTGATACTCGGGTGAGATGGCCAAGTGTTACGTATTTTTAAAGAATTTTTAGCTGGTATGAAATTTGGTTTATCTTTGTAATCGAAGTAAACTTTTTTTTATTTATTGAAAAGGCAATTTATGGAAAGTTTCAGTTGTTCTTGTGTATAAGGTTGTGAAACTGGCTTTTGAAAAAATCACGGGCATGTATCCTGGGTTTACCCTATACTGATAGTTGAAGGAAGTCAGAAATATGTTTAAAAAAAAAAAAAAAAAAAAAAAAAAAAAAAAAAAAAAAAAAAAAAAACATAGTCATAGTAGAAACCCACTTTTAACACTTAAGGCTTTAATCCATTTTGCGCCATTCATTGAGTTGTGATATCATTCTGGCAACTTCATCAAAATGCGCCGGCAAAATCGAAGGCAAAATACCTATCGTGATAGTTTTATGATGAATATCGTTTCTCAGGGTAAATGTACTTTGTTGAATGTAGATAGTTCGACAATCCAGAATTTCATTATCTAGTGAGTGCGGAAATGACTCCAGGGAAGAGGTAGGACTGTTATTTCATTTGAGCCACATCCAATTTCCTTAGGCTTGCCGGTAATGACAACGCTTTCCATTAGCTGGCAAATCCTAAAGATGGATGAAGGAAATAACTCACTTCTCTGTCAAACGGCAGTTTATTCTCAGTGCTTTCATAGACCAGGACCAACATACTTAGCATAGTGCTGTATCGAATTTTATCGAAAATTGGTGTTTCATACAGGTGTGTGTGTAAATAGTATTTCTGAATCGGATGGAATCCGAACGCCTATTAACACCATATCTCTTCCGCACTATTTGTTGGAAGCAGATATTTTCTATTTGCTGAAGTTCTTGTGTTTATGTTATTTGTTTAACTGTTGCGATGGTCCTTGAAACTTACTTACTAATAGTAGAGTTTGGGGTTTTTCGCTGTAATATAAGCGTACCCATACCAATATTCTAAAATAGGGCACCAACGAATTTATCTAAAGACTCAAGATAATAATTTCAGTGTATTGTAATGTAGAAGTTAAAGGTAGTTAGTTATTAATCGTATGAAACATTATTGAACTTATAGATATTAGAAATTGAAAAAATGGTGTCTTGTAAATAAAATAAAGAGCGCACGATCTATTTGATTATGAAAATGCGAAATTATAAATTTAAATTTGTTATAGATAATTTATATACTATTAAAAGCAGGTTTTAGCATCATGTGATATAAAATTAATTTTTTACGGATAGACAGCTTTGTTGTTATTTGCAAGTCATTATGTCCCTTATAGTTATAGCAAAAATATCAACTGTTTGCTGGTGGCGTCACCAATGCCGACGTACGCTCGAGAGGACTGGTTTTTTATTTTTTTTTTAACTGCTTTACGTCTCTCAACAGCGAGGTCTTTAGAGACGGGAAAGGGGGGGGGGTAGGATTGGGGCAAGGAATAGGAAGGAATTCGGCCATGGCCTTTTGAAGGAAGCATCCCGGCATTTGCCTGGAGTGATTTGGGAAACCATGGAAAACCCAAATCTGGATGCCCGGACGGGGATTCGAACCGCCGCCCTCCCGAATGCGAGGCGAGAACGCTAACCGTTACACCGCCATGCTCGGTAGAGAGGACTGTAAGTTTCTTCCCTTGATGCGTGATAGAAACAGGCGTAGAAAGTGTGTCGGTGCCTTGTTATTGCGTCTTCACTCAGTGAACACCTGCACCCGCGAACCGTACTTCTTCTGCCAGACAATACGGCTCTCAGCTGTCTCAAGGTGCGTTCCCACGACCCGTGCCTTTACGGGCCGGGACGAACCAGCTACCAGGAGCATGCCGTGGGAAGGGTCGCGCCTGTGCTTGCAGGAATGTCGCGCCTCTGTCCGTCGCCTAGTCGGCAGAGATCAAAGGCCTGGGTAGCTGAAACGACACTAGGCCAGGTGGTGGGGAGGCGGCAAGGACTAGCCTGTGGTGCGAGCTGATCAATGTTGCCACCTTAGCGATTTTGTCGCTAGATTTAGTGAGGCTCAAAAGCGATATTCTTAAATATGTTATCGCTAAAAAATAATTGGTGATTTTTAGTGATATTCAACCTTGCAGAATTTTGAAAAACTTGGTTGGAATTGGGGTAGGTAATACCTCTGTGATGACTCAGATAAATAATGCCGTACATAATATATTGAAAACGGCCTACCCAATGGCTTACCCAACACAAGAATGTTGCTGGAATAAATACCTTTCTGGAGTTATCTGATTTAGCCATATCCTATCAATTTTCTCTCTCGAATGCCGCAGTAGAAACGATTTTGAAGTACAATATTCTAAAAAACAATTTGATAAATATGATAGCTGTAAATACTCTTGATAAAATTCTTTTATAAGGAATCAGTTAAAAACACTGAAAAAAATCTGCTACAATTACGAGGTTCTGGCTGATGTGATTGCTGCAGTTTGTAAAGATGCTGAATACTCTTTTAAATCTAAGACTGACGATTCATCTTATCCTTCCACATCTGCAAGTTCTGCAGCTCCAACGATAGACCAAGATGATGAAGAAATACTGATTGAAGAAATTTGATCTTGATTTTTAATCTAATGAAAATACTAACTATTAAAATATTTTTTATATGACTTACCTTACCATTTTCCTTTATTTTATTTAGCGATTTCTAGCGAATCTTGTAGTTCCAAATATCCCGCAATCTAGTGAGTTTTGAGACCAGGTTTAGCGACTTTTATTTTCGTGAGGTGGCAGCACTGGCGCTGATCCGTACACTTCGGCTGAAGTGGCGTGGGAACGCACCTTTACTGTCATCCCGATGGTAATACGTGTTTATCATCTCTTCGGCGGTAATATAAATCAAGTATCTTTCACTATAAATTCCGCCCCATAGACAATACTCAACTCTGTAACTTCGAATGATCACATCTGTGGCATAGAAAAATACTTCTAACCTCGTATACCGTAGGAACAACTGTGTTCTTTAGAAGCGAACCATCTGTCACGCCGTTTTAAACATCTATGAAAAATGTAGGGATATCTATCAATCGCTTAAGCCCTCTGGTGCGCGTCAACCTATTAATACGAGTGATGGACTCTACAAGGCGAATGTTTAGTTAAAAACAATTCTCCCCTGTAAGTGGCACAGTGGTACGTGAGTGTTTCGATTTTCTCTCTGTTCGTTTGAGAAGTTGAATCTTTTAATTTGTGACGAGCCTTCAATACTTGCTGCTGTCAGTTATTCTCACAAAAACGTACGATAAAAAAAAATAAAAAAAAAATGAATCTTTTACACTCAGCTTAGTCTTAACAAGAATCGCCCGAAAATGAACAATTCAAACACGTTCACATTGTTTCTACAAACAATATTCATCAATCCACCAAACATAAGGGCAATATCTTCAATACCAGAAGGAAAAAATAACGATCGGCCACTTTCAGAATGTCTATTGATTACCAATCACCCCTTGGTTGTTGAATTCCTGAGTTATTCTCAGTTTCGAAATTCTAACTTACAAGCACATTGACTTTAATAACGTGGACATTTATGATTAGTCAATGCACCAACTAATCACAGAGTTAAGTCTTTCCTCTTCGGTGTGTCGTTAGATTAAGGCAGATTGACTCCGAGCCTCCGATGCGCGACACTTCTGTAAAGGAGAGAATCTAACAACTTTCGGCAACATAGCGTTGTTACGCTGTTTTATATGACTATCCTAAGGACTTTTAAACAGGGCGGAGGTTGGTGATTTAATGAGTTACTACCAACTTCTCCTAAATGCATTTTCACTAACCAAATTCCGTGCCGTTGTCCATTCAATATTTGTTAGGTTATGTGTTCCCCCTCTTCATTGTAGCGTATTAAGCCATTTCATTTTAACATGAAGATTCCTGAAGAGAAGATACATTAAATGTATTCCCACATCATTCTGTATAATTAAATGTTACATAGTATTTTATTTTTTTATTTTTTTATTTTTTACGATAATCTTTGAGTTCAGTCTTCACCCACATCCAAACGTCGGAATTATTTGAAATTTTAGTCACTTATTAAGAACCAATGAAAATACAACAATTTCATATCTACATTTTGGTATTCTAACTACTTTGGCATTAATAAAAGAATTTTTTTTTAATGTAGTGGAATCTTACAATTCAATTATCATCTACGACCGAATTGTTCCACGTTTTGCACACGTATTAAGAACTGATGGCAATATAAATTCCATAGCTATATCCTGTTATTCCCATTACTTAGACAGTAATCTGAGAAAAGTGGTTCACCATCCATTTTTGTGAGTCGACAGTACCTCATGTCAGAAGCGCACCTTTCCATTAATTCGCGTGGAGTGATCGGTTTGTCTTCAACCTATACGCGGTGCGTGTAAGTCTGCCTTTTGCTGAACTTTTGTGTAGTGTGAGAGACACTAAACTTTTGACTCTGGGGAAAACTGTTTGCACGACTTCAATTGCAGTTATAACTTTCCGGTCGCATTTGTTTAGTACTTCCCAAGTCTGTTTCTTGCTTAGTCACGTCAAAACAGCTAAGACAATTTTCGCCACTGCGTCTGTACAAAAGGTCGATGCTGGGATTTTCGAACATTTAATTTAAACTTTTGTAAAATATGCGTGTGGTTTTGCGTTGATAAAGTACTTTAATAAGTTTTTTGTATGCTGTTGATCATTTTCTGTTGTTTATTTTAAGTATATCATTCCAGCACCAGTATCTCCAAAACGAAAGGATATCGGGTAGGGCATGTTTATATTAACTTTTTACTCAATATTGTTCATACCTACCACCTCCTTCAATATTTACCGTTCCTCCTGACTCACCCTGTAAATTAATTTGTGCCTGGAGAGTAACTGTTAAAGAGGTTTTGCTCTCCGCATCAGTCTGTGCCATAAGGAATTTAAAATTAAAATTCGTAAATGGCAAAAGTAGATGGGTGGCAAAATTTAGCACTTGAAGTAACGAGATAATAATAAAATAATAATATGGAAAAATTAAACGTGTCTCATACTTCAAGTATCTCGGTGAAACAATCCAAGAGAATGGAACTGCAGCAAAAGCTAATGAAATTAGATGCCAGAAGATGGAAACAGCTTATCGCCTAACACAAAATGTCTACAACAAAAAATGCATCTCCAAGCACACAAAACTGAGACATTAGAATACAGTTATTAAACCAGAATGTCTTTATGGATGAGAAACACTTATTTTTGACAGAAAAAAAGATATAGAAAACATTGAGAAAAAAGAACGCAAAATTATAAGGAAAATTTTGGGCCCAAGACTCATAGGAGACCAGTACAGACTCAAAAGTAATCAGGAAATTCTACAATATGCAGACATTCACAGTGATATTAGAAAACGCTGACTGAAATTTTAAGGACACATCAAAAGAATGAACCCTAACAGACTTACAAGACAAATAGTTGAATTCTATGAAAACCGAAGTAAATCAGTATCGGATACAATTAAATGGATTGGAGAAATCAATAAAGACCTCAAATTAGCAGGAATTGTTCCAGAAGATTTCGAAAACAGAGAAACATTTAAATCAAAAATTCATAAGTGGCAAGTTGACCGGGAGGAAAGATTAAAGAAAAGATCAGGAACAACATGGTCTGATGAGAGAAAAGAAGCTCATAGCAAGCGTATGAAGGAAATATGGGCACAAAGGAAAGCGAACAAACGCTTCTGAGTACTTTGCGTAGTCCTAATGGGCTTATCCGCAAATAATAATAATAATAAGAAGAAGATAGGAGTAATTAGATGACTAGGGAAATTGCTACCGGACCATGCGTTCGATCGCAATTAAATTCGAGTCACATAGCTAGTAGAGTTGTTCACCATTCACGACAAGAACGCTGCAGGGACTCAGGAGGGAGGGGACTGAATGAATGCTAAGCAATCCTCACATTCGGTTCCTGGAGGATTCCTTACGGGACGGTTAGACGTGTTTCTGCTTCTTTGACAGCTACCTGTTGATTTAGGTAAAGCATCTCTGCCTATTATCACAGCGATGATAGCGAAGTGCTTAGTGGCCTCTTATCTACGCACTTAATCAGCTGAGAGTAGTCTCTTAAGTCGGCGATAAAACGATACGTCATCATTAGCGATTATTACAAATCATTATGCCAATGGCTGAGTACTTTACAGATTATGTCCAGACAGTCTAAATCAATGAGTTATTACAATTTCGAAATTGTGAAAGGTTCCCACGGTTCTGCGCCTTTATGTTATGTAATTCTAAGAAATGATTGTATCTGATTGAAATCCGCCTCCAAATTTTCCTGTGCTGTAACAGCACGGAAAAAAATTAATACTCGAAGCTGACAAATTAGCTCAACAATTCGCTAAACATTTCTGTTTCATCTATCCAGACAATTTATGCACCAAGAGCCTACACGGTCTTGTAGCCTCTGAATAACTCGCTTCCACCACATCTTCTTTACTACAAAGTGAAAAGTTTTTGAACCATTTCCCTAACATGCTGCCAATTTTCCTGAACAGTTTCGGTGGATTCAAAACACTTTTCAAAAAAGAGAACAAGTTCTTCTGGAGCTAGTTCAAGTGAAATCGGTAGAGTCAAATATGGGCAGACACATAATTGTTTAAAAACTACCTATGTGCAGATACTAGATTTTTTGCGATAACCAATGCGTGTCGCACAAACAAGATTTTTATTGATTCCTCAGACTTCAACGGCCATCTTTGTTCATGATTAATTGACTTTCGGATTATGCCGCGTTGTTTATTTCATTACCTAAGCTTTCGGCTGGTATCCTCCAGCCTTCGTCAGAGATACTGTTTATGTTGACATAGCAACGAGCGCCAAGCATCGCAGAGTAAAAGGCCGCTATCTTCGTTGATGTTGTTGGTGTTTTTTAAAAATTCTGCTGCCTCTTTCACACGTCGGGGCCACCACTGGTCTTCTCTCCACAGTAGCCTCGTTTCTTGAAATTTTACTTCATGCCCGGTATTAATAGCATAAGTTGACGTCTCCCATGATATTAATGTGCCAACAAAATTCGCCTGTCTCCCATACATACAGGGTATCACAGACCGGATTGGGAAACTGTTAAAGCGGGTGGAGGTGCGAATAGTATATAAGGCTAACTGCAAACTTGGTCAGTCACTGACAAAGGTAAAAGACAAATTACACCCACACCACCTTATGGGTGTATACGAAATCCCCTGCAGCTGTGGCAGTGTTTATATCGGCGAGACAGGTCGCTCTGTGGCGGAGAGACTTAAAGAACATATCCGCCACTACAAATATAACAACAGTGACAAATCCGCCGTAGTCCGCCATGCTATTAATACCGGACATGAAGTAAAATTTCAAGAAACGAGGCTACTGTGGAGAGAAGACCAGTGGTGTCCCCGACGGGTGAAAGAGGCAGCAGGAATCTAAAAAAACACCAACAACATCAACGAAGATAGCGGCCTCTTACTCTGCGATGCTTGGCGCTCGTTGCTATGTCAACATAAACAGTATCTCTGACGAATGCTGTAGGATACCAGCCGAAAGCTTAGGTAATGAAATAAACAACGCGGCATAACCCGAAAGTCAATTAATCAAGATTTTTATTGTTTTTTTTTGTTTTTTTTTATTTTTTGGATTTTTTTATTTTTTTCCTGGTGATATATTCAAGGTTCCATACCAACAAACACATTTAAATTACACAGTGTATAAGATATCAACCAAGATCGACAGTAAATTGGTATTTAAGACGAAACGTTTCATATCAAAAGTTTTTCTGTTTCATTAATACCCCATGTTTTAAATCATGCATTTTTGTTACTCATAAGTTATTGTATTATGACCTAGCTCTTGTGGGACGTTGATAACTAATTTAGGAATCATAGACCCGCAATTAAAATTTCCAAGTGTGTACATGCAAGATTAAAGACCTGTAGCCGTAATTCGCGGAAGTCTCAATAAAATCTGACATTATTTTATCCAAAAAGAATTTCTTAAGAAACTCTACTATCGTCTTATATGAACATCTGGGATATTCATGTAGTGTGATCAAATTTTTGAAGAATACGAAAAATTCTACAAATAAATTGGCCTGTGTAACAGAGTGTTTATATTCCCCATTTATACAGCTATCACTATCAACTTCACTTTGTGCATTGCGCGAAATGTGATTTTGCACGTAAGCCCTATCCGAGACGAGTGGGCGATATTAATACACTAAAGAGCCAATGAAACTGGTACACGTGCCTAATATCGTGTAGGGGTCGTTCGAGCACGCAGAAGTGCCGCAACACGACGTGGCATGGACTCGACTAATGTCTGAAGTAGTGCTGGAGGGAATTGACACCATGCATCCTGCAGGGCTGTCCATAAATCAGTAAGAGTACGAGGGGGTGGAGATCTCTTCTGAACGGCACTAAGGACTGCAATCCAGCAATGCGGGATCCGGCGTCATTAGGCAGTCTGGCGTATCCCGCACAAAATTAAGCGCATCCGCAATCCGCAAAATAGGGCGAAAACGTGTCAGTCTGCGTGTCTCTTTGTCCCACTAGGTCTCTATTGGATTTATTGCAATGTTTGCCTGTATGGCAGTTGACTCCTGTGAACAAACGTTTGTTTTTGCCAATCATCTTCATTTGTAAGTAAATAGATTCAATTTTACGTAATCATTAAAACCTACGTTTGTTTTGAGTACACGTTGCTGTAATTAGAGTTATATTGCGTATTTAGTTCGATTTTGTAATTATGTAATAAGTATTTTTTATGTGTCGCACATGTTATCTAAACTACTCAGTTAAAGCTTTTTATTCACGGTTTCATCATTCCCATTTTCTGTATAAAGTAATTGTGACAACGTCCTGTATTTGTGACTGAAAATTTGATTATTTGTTGATACGAAACTAATTTTATCGTAATTTTAACGATCGCAAACCTATTTATTTAGCAGGTATCAAATGGCAATTGTATATCTTTAGACTTATTGTTGTTTTGGCCGTGCCCAGTGGCGTAGCTAAGTCAACAAGGGCCCCTTTGCAAAAAAATTATTTTGGACCCTCAGGCCAGATGGGCGACCTATTTTTTGCTTTATGTTGCTGGTAGGGGCCCCCTGAGCTGAGGCTGGGGGCCTCTGAGTTGTGCTAGCGGGGCCCCTGAACAGTGGTTGGGGGCACCCCTGAGCAGTAAGGGGCCCCTTACACGACGGTAGAGGTAAAAAAAAAGGTCGCCAGTTTGCCGCCGTGAGGGCCCGTGGGCCCTCTGAACTGCGCTTGAGGGCCCCCAGAGGTGCGCTTGGGGCCAGTGACAGATCCAGGATTTTGGTTTGGGGGGGGGGGGCTAGGATTTGGCTTGCTTGGTTTGGGGGGGCTTGACTCGGGCAAGGAGAGAAATCTCACATTTTTCCAAAATGCCGCCCTTATCAAAAAAAAAAAAAAAAAGTCCCCAAAATCGGTGTTGTCGGGGATGTCCTTGGTGCTTTTGGGGGGTTCAGCCCCCTAGCCCCCCCCTTCGATCCGCCACTGCTTGGGGCCCCCCTGAGGTATGCTTGGGGACCCCTAACCCCATAGATAGTAGCTACGCCCCTGGTGGTGCCTCAGTGAGTTTGAAACATGTTCTTTGACGAAAGCCGCCTGTTCATCAGTTTAGCTTCAGCTACGAGCGCATGCGGAACTAGTGTACAGCCGAGAGTGAGCCTTTCCTGTTTACGTGTGTGGTTGTTAGTGAAGCGGGACTACAACAGTGTGCGGCATTTGCGCCGAGTGTGTATATTAGTGAAAACCAGACGTAGTGGACATAGCATTAGAATATAAAGTATCTGCTAAATTAACTCGAAGGAAGCGAGTGTACCTCGGATACACATCAATCTATCCGAAACTTTAAAGATCGTGAAGGAGGCAGGATGGCGGAAGCGAGTGGCGGTGCTACTGCCAAAGCTGCAGAGGAGAGGAATGAACCATTCATTTATCAAGCAGAACAAGACATGTCAGAGACAACAAAAAAGAAAATAGAAGAACACAATGAGGACAGTGAAGAAGAAGTTAAATACAATCTTAGAAAGAAAAGAAGAGCTACCGGGAAAAGAAGTATACCTATAAGCAACAAAGAAGATTTCGATACAACAGAAATAGTGCCTAAGTTGAACAAGGATCAAATTATAAAGCAGACAACACCTTCGCAGCAGCTGACATATCACGTCACAGAGACTGCGAGCAGATCAACAAATGACCAACTGAACCTAACACGATCAAGTCAAGAAGGACAAAAGGAAAATAACACAGCACCACTGAAACGCTTCAGACTGTATAACCGGCACTCACAGGGACCATATCTAGTATCAATCGAACCAGAGATGAACAGCCAACTGCCTCACCCTATACAACTAGGCAAAATACTCTATAACAAGATTAATGGTCTTCAGCGGATCAACCAACAGGGAAAAAATCGGATGATGCTGGAATTTACTAAAGCTGAGGCGGCAAACAGCTTCGTTGGAAATGATGTCTTCTTACAGTCACTAAGACTAAAGGCTTATATCCCTGCAAGCAGGGTAGAGTGCAAAGGTGTAATCAAGTACGTCCCTACAGACTTGAATGAGGAAGAGCTGATAAGAAATGTTAAAGCTTCCGCTCCCATAGTAGGCGTAAGAAGATTCATGAAAAGTATACATTTGGACGGAAAAATAGAAAGAAAACCATTACAAACGGTTCTACTCACGTTTGAAAGCCAGTTTCTTCCGGAAGAAGTAGAAATCTACTATCTCAGATTCAAGGTTACTCCATACGTGTATCCAGTGACGCAGTGCTTTAAATGCCAAAGATTTGGTCACATCTCCTCCAACTGTAGAGGGAAAGAAAGGTGCACTAAATGCGGAGAGGAGCACAATGCAACCTGCTGTAACAAGGAAGAAGTTAAGTGCGCGAATTGTGGTGGAGACCACAAAGCAAACGACAGAGCATGTCCAATAAGGAAACGAGAAGAGGAGCGAAAGCAGACACAGGCACTCGGCAGTAAAACACCAGCCAGGGCAGGATATGAACACAACCCAAAAGAATTTCCCCCCATACAGTCCAAAACCTTTAGTGCAGCTGCAATGGGAGAAAAGACCAACCAATATAAGGAGATACATGAAAGAAGATTACCTGCGGTAAGAAGAGAAACAAGTACAGATCAGATGGCGGAGCATGAAAACAAGGAAACGAATGTCGAAAGTATTAGCATCATTGTGAAAATTGTGACCAAAGTCATTATGCAACAATTAAATGGAAACATCCCCAAGGAAGTGATAGAAAAAATTCAGGAAGAATCCACTAAGATGGTCATGCAAGAAATAAAGAAAATGGGAGACAGTGAAAACACAATGGAGATAGGCGATGCTGCAGATAATAATGGATAAAAGGGCTAAACTTATAATTCTACAATGGAATGCCAGAAGCCTGGTACCCAAATGGAATGAATTACAGAGAGTTATTGAGGAACATGCTCCCCACGCCCTATTGATCACCGAAACTTGGCTATATGATAATATTAACATAAAGCATAAAAACTACAACATCCATAGGAAAGATAGGGGTGACGGATTTGGAGGAGTAGCCATACTTGTCAGAAATGATGTGAAGAGCAACATCAGAGACATAGCAGAGCCGTCTGCTAATTTAGAAGTGCTATCCGTCGACCTGAAACACAAAGATCTGATAGATAATGTTACTGTTGTTTACAAACCTCCTCAAGTTAACATGAAGGAAGAGGACTGGGAAGCTCTATTTGATCAGATACCACCCAAAAGCTTCGTGGGAGGGGATTTTAATGCGCACCACCCGATGTGGCAGGAAAGACAGCGGGATCAACAAGGTGAAGAACTGGCGTCGGCGATAACCTCGTCATCACTTACCGTGCTGAACAACAAGCACGGAACGCGACTAGGGACGCCATTCCAAAGGAACTCGTCACCCGACATCTCACTAATTGCGGCATGCCTGAGCACCAGGACTAAATGGGAGATGCTACAGGACTCATTAGGTAGCGATCATCTGATACTGAAAATCACGTTGGATTCCGTGGCGAAAACGAAGTTAAGCACATCAAAGAGGCGCTGGATCTGCAGTAGAGCTAACTGGAACTTATACCAAGAAAGAATCAGTACAAGAATAGAGCACTTAAGCTCAAACACAGGCAACCTTCAACAACGATACAATGAATTGGAAGAGATAATAACTAAAACGGCAGAAGAATGCATCCCGGAATATAAAGTAAACGAGGGAAAGCAAGATTAATAGAAAACCCTGGTGGACCAGTGAATGCGCTAGAGCAGTAGCGAGACGACGCCTTGCAACCAAAATGTATAGAAAAGACTCGACATTCCAGAATTTTAGGATACTTAGACAAACAACAGCAGAGGCCAGAAACACTATCAGAAAAACCAAAAGAGAAGGATGGAAAACCTTCTGCTCCAGCATCAAGTATGGCACTTCGACGCAAGAAATGTGGAAGAAGCTACGATGGTTCAACGGCAAGAGATCTTCCCAAAACATCATCTACACAGACGACAAGCTGGCGGAACAATTTTTAGAATTAACGGCACCTGCATTTGTTCCCGGGAATACGGTATGGAATGATCAGCAGCACCCTAAAGAAAACTACAACATCTCAAATAACGAATTCTTCAGCATGTCTGAGCTTGAAAGTGCCATTAAAAAGAGGGATACAGCTCCAGGAATGGATAGTATCACGTATTCAATGATAGACAACATGCCACAAAATGCTAAACATAAAATTCTGAACCTATTCAACGAAATGATAAACAGATCTTACGTGCCGGAACAATAGAGAAATGTAGTAATTGTCCCAGTGCCGAAACCCAATAGGGACAAGAATGATGCATCGTCATATCGGCCTATATCACTAATCCCGTGCATGGCTAAATTAATGAGCACAATGATAAAGAACAGGATGGAATGGCATGTAGAACACCATCGAAACCTCGATCACCGCACCATGGGATTTCGGAAGGGGTGCAGCACAATGGATGTCATTAGCACACTAGTTACGGACATCCAATTAAATTTTGTCAGAAACAACTATCTCCTAGCTGCGTTCCTGGACATAAAAGACGCATACAATAACATACAGATCAATATATTACAGGAAGCCATGGAAGAGATGAAGCTACATAATAAACTCATATCTTGGTGTTGCAATTACCTGGGTCACAGAGTGAATATAATACACACAGCAGAAGGAAAGAGATTGAACGACACGTCTACCAGGGAATTCCACAGGGCGACCCAATGAGTCCAACCCTCTTCAATATATACTCGGCTAAGCTGTTCACCGAGCTACCAGGAATGGTGACCTTCCTTCAGTATGCGGATGATTTTGTGATATATGTCTCCCATCCCGACAAAGAAAAGGCAAGAGTAATACTACAAGCCGCAGTTACAGCAATCCTTGAAAAGCTGAGAGAGAAAGGATTAGACATGACAATACATAAAAGTAAAATATGTATATTTACCCATAGACATTATCAAGAAAATGAGCTTAAAATAACTCTAAACGGTATTGGGATGGAGTTGGTAAAGGAAATCAAATTTCTTGGAATATGGCTAGACTCAAAGCTTACGTGGAGAAAACACATAATGGATCTGAGAGCGTCATCTCTAACGCGGATCAATACAATGAAAGTAGTTGCTTCAATGAACTGGGGAGCGGATCCTCGCCCATTGCGCAATGTGTACTACAGCGTAGTTAGAAGCAGACTGGACTATGGAAGCTTTCTGTACGATAATGCTTGCAAAACCCTACAGGCGAAACTTGATTCACTGCAGGCAGCGGGTACTGAGGATAATAGGAGGCTTCATTAAGACCACTCCAATAGCGGCAATGGAAGCAGAGACAATAACCCCGCCGCTACATATACGCAGAAAGAAAATAGGGTTGAACTTCTGGTTAAGGGTAAGTTCCAAAAAAGAACACCCACTGTTGAGGAAAGTACAGATATTAGCCCATGAGATTCGAAGCAAACCTCCAGACCCTCACAGAATGCCAAGACTAGTAACATACAGACAGCTAACTAGTAAGTGGAATATCCATACGGCAGAAAACAACGACCTTTACTCGGAAAAGCAACCTTGGCAAAAAGTGGATTTAGCTTCACATGTGTACCTGTACATCACATCAGAGCAGCTCGAAAAAAAATTCTGGAATCAGGAAGAAGCGAAACAAAGGACGATTGAAACAATCAATACAAAGTGGAAAGACTGGTGTCAAATCTTCACGGACGGATCCAAGGCGGGGGAAGAGGCATGTGCAGCTGCATATGTGGAACCTAGAAGCGACGTCATAGAAGCGTTTCGATTGCCGAACCAATTCTCGACCTTTTCTGCAGAACTTTTCGCCATCCTCAAAGGAATACAATATGTTCAAAGTACAGAGAAAAAGAAAGCAGTAATATGTTCAGACTCGAGAAGCGCCTTGCAGGCAATCTTAGCAATCCCTAAAGGCAAGGGAAAAAACTACATAGCCTATCAAGTGGCTAGAGAAATAACGAAGACAATAGATAAAGGGATAGACCTACAATTACAATGGGTACCAAGCCACGTGGGTATACAGGGAAATGAAAGAGCCGATAAGGCAGCCAAAGAACAATTAGTTGCAGCACAAAAGGAGGACGTCGCAATACCGTTCACTGACCTTAGACACACTGCGCGGACCATAACACTGAAAGAATGGGAAATGAAATGGCAAATCAACAAGGATTCCAAGGGATTGTGGCATCGGGCCATTTGCAACAGAATCGAAAGAACGCCATGGTACGAGACCAAAGAACTGAGCAGAAGGAAGATTACATTATTCAACAGGTTACGTACAGGACACTCCCTTTAAAGGATAAGAAGCATATCATGAACATTGTAGAGTCACCAAATTGTGATAGATGTGGTGAACTGGAAGATATATATCACGTCTTACTTAGATGCAAAACTTACAGAGACATGAGAAAGGGAGCTGATTGAAAAACAGCTAAAAATTACTGATATAATATCTCTAATGATCAACTTAGCAACTCCCTGCACCAAAGTTGTCAATACCATATGCAAATATGTAGATAATACCAAAATTTGTATATAAGTCAAATAAACATAAACCCTAACAATAACAACCCTATGTTTATGGCGTAATTAGCCCAAGGCTAACAGCAGCCAAGCAAAAAAAAAAAAAAAAAAGCCGCCTGCTTACATGTGCCGCTCTGGCTTCCAATTAATCATTCTTTGGTTGATTTGGTCAATCGCCACAACACATTATTTTTGAGTGAATAGCATGCGTCTTTTCAACTCCTTGTTATTTCGACTAAAGGCAAAAAGTTATAATGAAGTCTTCACGACTGTATCGCCGAATTGTGTTAAGAAATTCTCCTTTGTTACTAAAAAAATTATTTCCACTCTATAAAAGTCTTCACACCACTTAAAGTAAAACGGAAATAGTTGACAGTTTACGTCTTGGCGTGTAGTTTCTTTTAATAACAATAGATTCAAGGAATCAGGAGACATAATAATGACCTCCACAAAAACAATTCTTGTAAAAATAGGCCAAGTCCCGTGCTTGTGCACAGACAAAAAGTTATGAGACCTTGTTCTGAGCCAAGTTTACACTTTACAGAGTATATTCACTTCGCTTTGTGATGTAGAATGCTTTCTGTCGGTGTTTATGGAACAATTTATTTAGAGTTAAAAAAAAAAAGAAACACTAGTAATTTGGCCTTTATACATACCATGTTTTTAAATTGTTGTGAGTTATTGTAAAGTACATAATAAGACCAAAGATTGAATATTTTCTACTTTTGATTATTTATTTAAAATTTGGTTTAGATTTAAAAACAAAAATGTAAAACCAAGAAATATTCCTAAATCGTTTAAAAAAAATTAATGTCATTTTCCCAATTAAAATATTGTTAGCTGTTAGTTTTTATCATTTAGCATTATAATTGATTTATTAATTTAATTAACAGACTTTTATTATTTAATTTATTAACCCTTTAAATATCTATGTTTTAAATACATTCGTTGAACAACTGTTGGCGCCAACCCGCTGAATCCCGCGGGATTGTTGCAAATCCCGCAAAATCCCGCGGGATTGACAACAATGCGGGATTGCAATCCTTAAACGGCAGGTTGCAAGGCATTCCAGATATAGTCAAAAATGTTCATGTCTGGGGAGTTTGTTGGCCAGATGAGGTGTTTAAACGCAGAAGAGTGTTCCTGAAGCCACTCTGTAGCAATTCTGGACGTATGGGGCTTCGCATTGTCTAATTTGCCCATGTCACTCCAACTGCACACGCCCCACACCATTACAGAGCCTCCACCAGCTTGTACAGTCCCCTGCTGACATACAGGGTCCATGAATTCATGAGGTTGTCTCCATACCCGTACACGTCCATCCGCTCAATACAATTGGAAACGAGACTCGTCAGACCAGGCAACATGTTTCCAATCATCAATAGTCCAATGTCGGTGTTGACGGGCCAAAGACAGGCGTAAAGCTTTGTGTCGTGCACTCAGCAAGGGTACACGAGTGGGCCTTGATTGTTCGTTGAATGGTTAACACGCTGACACGTATTGATGGCCCAGCATTGAAATCCGCAGCAATCTGTGGAAGGGTTGCACTTCTGTCACGTTGAACAATTCTCCTTCAGTCGTCGTTGGTCCCGTTCTTGCAAAAAAAATTCCGGCCGCATCGATGTTGGAGATTTGATGTTTTACCGGATTCCCTATATTAATGGTGCACTCGTGAAATGGTTGTACGGGAAAATCCCCACCTCATCGCTACCTCGGCGATGCTGTGTCCCATCTCTCGTGCGCCGACTGTAACACCACGTTTAAACTCACTTAAATCTTGATAACCTACCATTTTAGCAGCACGCCTGCACCAGACACCTATTGTCTTATATAGGTGTTGCCGACCGCAGTGCCGTACTCTGAGTGTTTACATATCTCTGTGTTAGCATATGCATGCCTATATCAGTTTCTTTGGCTCTTCACTGTATTTCTTTATTAAAGCTGACAATAATTAATGGATTTAATCACTAGCACAGACTGCTTCGATTTAAGCGTGTGTTTAGTTGTGAGCATTGAAGGTGCAGAAACTAATCAATCGTTTTTGGCCGATATTGGCGAAAGAGCACTAAGTGAGGTTCCCTAGCATTCGGCATTCCAACCGTAGCTGACTTCATCTGAAAAAGTGTTGTAGTTTACGTTTTACTGGTAAATAGCAACATGAGCATATCCGAATTCATCAACCGTGCATCATATTAATAGGGACATTCTAAGTGGAACTATGTGTACACGGAGGAATATCTGAAGTGAAAGTTAATCAGAGAATTGTTCACGGTTGTTGCAAATTTTGCTGTAACACTTACCTCCTCTTTATATGATGGCCAGCTGCCACCAAGAGATGCGAGGCCTCCCAGTGGCTGATTCCAGTCTCCCAATCACAGACAGCATCATGGTCACTATATCCACTTGTGCAACAGGAACATGGAGTAGGATGTGTCTCTCTGGAGGGTATTACTTGACCTTCCAGTTCAGAAGGAATGTTCTTACATCAGCTGCACTGGTGAAGGGCAGACAGGGACTCCAAGATTGAAGAACACCACATGGAGCTGCAGAACTTATAACACACTTATTGAGTGTAACATACGCTCATTGAGACCTATGTATGCAGTTAGTCTGCTCATGAAAAAAAAAATATTTAAGCAAAGTTATGAGTACTTCTTGGTGTGACTGCATCCAGACCCCTTTACCCACTCAGCGCTGGCCTGTATCAAGACATCATGTAAATGATGATATAAGCATCCCAAAGACCGCTGCCACATATTTGTTTTCCCTTTTTACACAATCTCTATTTCTGGCCAGTGCGAACCGGCAAATTATAAATTCAGCTGAAGCGATCGACAGTCTAGCTTCAATGCTTTCACGAAAGTTTCTCATGTCTCTCCCTGCTGTAGCTCAATAAATATTTATTCCTTCAATTTGATAATGTATGAACCGTGGACAAATTAATGAACATGGTCATGTGGTTATTTAGTATGTTGTATTAAGTTAAACTGAGGATGTTTCGTGTTTTCTCAAACCAGTGATATGAATTGCTTTATGGTTGCACCCAACATATTCATTGTAAGTATACGCTCACAAATTTACTTTTTGTACATAATATTGATTTCAATACAAGTAATTTCTAATTCTTATTTCAACCCCAGTTCATTAGTAGAATTAAATATGTGTTGAATGTTATTTTATTCGACTAAGTATTTATTATAATATTCGTTCATCAAAACCAATATTAGATAGATAGATATATATGTTCACTTTGATCCCATGTGAGAATAATCTCGGGGATGTGGAACAGTACATACACTTATTAGTAATGTCAATATTACTATATAATTGATAATATTATTATATATTGACAACAAGTTAGCAACAACCCATTAGTATAACCAATATCTCCTGTAATCTACAAATACAATCCCGTGTTAATTAATACTTATTATGTGGAACAGTGTATACACTTGTTACCAGCATCTAATAACCAGTTATTTTCTTACCAACCAGTTACCATGATATGTTTCACTGTAATTTGTGACTACATATTATATTATGTTAGTTGTTATTTATGTGGAACAGTACACAAACCTATTAGCAATATCAATTATATTACCAACAACTCATAAGCAGTCAATTACTGTAAAACCTGTTAGTATGATAATTTTTCACAGCAGTTTTTTAGTGCATGCTATCCCATGTTAGTTCCTATATATGAGTGAAATTTTGTAAACAGTGTAATTACTTCATATATCATTTTAGTAATTGTGAATAATTTTGTCACCTTCCCCTTCCATACTACTATTTTATCAGTCATTCTTAGTTACCAAATTCCAAGAAGAAAAATTCTTTCACAGAGTAAAATGGGTTCTGAAGCAGAAACTCTTTCAGTTTGGACTTAAAGTAGTTGGGTTTTTGTAGATAACATTTAATTTCTGTTGGTAATACATTGAATAAGAAAGCTCCAGTAAATGTTAACCCTTTCTGTACAATTGACAGTGATTTGTAATCCTTGTGAATATTATATTTATTCCTAGTATTATGGCTATGTATGTCAGCATTAAGATTGAAGTGTTCAGGATGTTCCACTACAAATGATAGTACAGAGTATACATACTGTGCTGGCATTGTTAGTATACCCAGGTTTTTAAATAGATTTCTGCACGACGTCTGTGGGCTTGCTCCACAAATAGTTCTTATAGCACGCTTTTGCAATTTAAATACCCAATGTGCTTGTGACGAGTTTCCCCAGAATGAGATGCCATAAGTGAGCAGGGAATGAAAATATGCAAAATATACTAACTTTCTGGTTTCTATATTAGCTATTCTAGATATTACCCTCAGTGAAAATGTTGCAGAATTCAGTTTTTTAAGAAGTTGTTGAATATGCTGTTTCCAGTTCAATTCGTTATCTATATATACACCCAGGAATTTTGTGAAACTGCTTTCATTGATTGCTTTTCCTTCTGATATCACATTATAGCTGACCTTTGTTTTATTTTTGTAACAAACTGAAGTAACTGTGTCTTTTCTACATTAAGTATTAGTTTTGTTGGCATTAAACCACCTGTTAATTTTCTTTATAACATCATTTGCTGTGTTTTCGAGGTTTTGTGCTGATGGGTCTTTCAAGGATATGCTAGTATCATCTGCAAAGAGCACCATGTGTTCATTATCACCTAGTATATGTGGGAGATCATTTATATAGATTAAGAACAGCAGAGGGCCAAGAATTGAACCCTGAGGCACACCACATTTAACTATACCCCATTCTGAGTTTATAACATCTCCTGTATTAGCATCTTTCAGTGATACACATTGCTTTCTATTTTCCAGGTATGATTTAAACCAATGTCCTGGCTTACCACTAACTCCATAGTGGTCTAATTTACCTAGTAGAATCTCATGATCAACACAGTCAAAAGCCTTAGCAAGATCACAGAATATACCTAGGGAATTTAATTTTTTATGCATTGATTCCAGTATGTTGTTTACAAAAGCAAAAATTGCTGAATCTGTTGAAACGCCTTGTCTAAAACCAAACTGTACTTTACTGAGTAGTCATTCTTTTGTACATTGCTTTTTTCAAAGATTTTTGAAAATGCTGGGTAGAAGTGATATCGGTCTGTAATTTTCAATCTTTGAGGTTTCACCCTTTTTATAAAGCGGTTTGATTATTGACTTCTTGAGTGAGTCAGGAAAGATACCTTCTTCAAAAGAACTATTACATATATGACTAATAACTCTACTAATGCTGGTGTTACATTGTTTTAACTACATGGGTTGAAACCTCATCATAACCAAATGACTTTTTATTTTTGAGGGATTTAATAATTTTTTCAATTTCATTTTGACTGGTGGGAAATATAGACATAGATGCTGTTTTTGGTGACAAGGATTTAAGTATTGCTATAGCATCCATATTCCCAATAAATTTTCCTTTTATTTTTCAGCAACTGTTAAGAAGTAGTTATGAAAGCACTTCCTACATAAGAGGGGTCAGTTACAAGCTTATCATTAATGCTTATAGATATAGGTTTATGTTCAAGGGATGATACAGTTGTTTCTCTTTTAAATAATGTTCCAGATACTTTTTATCTTATTATCTGAACTACTAATCTGATTGTTTATGGCCAAACGTTTAGCTTCTTTTATTACTTTGGTTAAATTCTACTGTAAGTTTTGTAATGTTGTCTGAGAAGCATATTATCAGTATTCCTAACTTTACATACAATCCCTTTTTATGTCTGCAAGATGTTTTAATACCAACTGTAACCCAATTTTTGTTTACTTCGTTTTGACCAATTGGAGTTAGTTTTGTAGGGAGACACCTTTTGTAAATTTCTAAAAACCTTTGGTGAAAGTAATTGAATTTATTGTTTACCCCTTTTTAATTTATAAACAGTGCTCCAGTCCTCATTGAGAAGTTCATCATTTAATGTTTTATTGAATTGTTCTTAATGGCCTAACTCTGACAAATCCTTTCTTTTTGTTATTTTCGTTTTCCCACAACATCCAAAGTAATTATTTGAGCATTATGATCTGACAAACCATTTTCCATTGGAATTGATCCATGTGTTTCTAATTTATTGTGCTCAACAAAAATGTTATCAATAATGGTACTACTATCTTTTTGTGTTCTAGTTGGGAAATTTACAGTTTGATAGAGATTGAATGATCTAAGCATTCCTAGAAGATAATCTGTCTGGTTACATTCTACAGCAAAATTTATGTTGAAGTCTCCACAGAGGATAATTTCCCTTTTAGTATGTGATAAGTTTATTAGAACTGCCTCAAGTTTATTACAAAATTTACTGAAGTCTCCTGTGGGAGTCCTATAAACTGCCCTGCACTATAAGATATTTGTTTTCTAATTCTAACTGTATTGCACAACATTCAAAATCTTGTTCTATACAGTATTTACTTACATCTAACGATTTTGTCTCAGTATTTTCTCTTACATATATTGCTGCACCACCCATTCTCATCTCTGACCTGCAATAACAAGAAACTAATCTATATCCAATAAAAGGGAGGAGACCTATTTCAGAATTCTTCAGATGATGTTCTGTCAGACATACAATATTTATGTTAAGATTTCTTCTGTAGATATTATCAACTCATCAAGTTTGCTTGAGATACCCCTAATTTTCTGATGGAACAAAGCTATTTTAGACTGACATTCTTTATTTTTTACTCGTAATACCATTATGTACATTTCTTAAATAACACTTCCTACTCTTGACATTTGGCCTAAAAAAGACTGAGTCCTACCACCAATTACCACTGGGATGGGGTTCACATCCAACCTGCCTCTCCTGATGCTATTGGCAATCAGCTGCGTTAACTTCTGCTTGCCCCGAACATTCAGGTGGAGTCCATGGGAGGTATGGTCACTCCGTGTTATGCCAGAAACATCTATCAGACCAATTGTGTGTTCGGTCAGCCTGACACAATGCACGCTTCAGATCTGCCTGTGTACGCTGTACATGACCACGCATCCAGGGTTGATCATAACGCTTGAACAGGTCAACAAAACCAACATTGGTGTGAGAGGTGTCTTTAGCAATGTTGTCAATGTCTGTTTCAACACAATATTCAAGTAGTAACTAGTAGAACTCAGCCCATTTTACTTCTTACTTGAGAATAATGAAATAATACTAAACCCTTAACCAAAATTCACATTTTTGATGCCTTTTCCACAAATAAATTGCTGAAAAGTTCGATGCTTGAAACATTGGTAACATATAAGTTTTGATACTCTTTAGTCACAGAATGTAGTAAATGTTTAACTTGTGTTCTCTTGGTGCTCTTACATAAAAAAATAAAGCACTAGTGCGTATTCTTACAATCTGGTAAAGATTTCATGTAACCTAGTATTCTGCCTCTGACAGGTCTGCACCTACAGCTTGACGTTTAATTTAATTGCAGTGGAGCACAGGCTCCGGTGGCAATTTCCCTAGACACCCATCCTACCCCTTTCCTGCAACCACCTACATTTGCCTTCTACAAATTTTAACTTTTAAATTCTTTCAAAGTTTTTGGTAAATTATCCATCATTTCCCTTGGTAACTTATTCCAATCCCTGATACCCTTACCTAAAAAACAGAATCTTCCTACACCCTTGTGCCTGAAATCGAGTGCCAGCTTGTCATCTTTTCCCTCCCAAAGCACTACTTTTCATACCTACACCAATATCTTTCCATGCCTCACCACCAGTATATGTCTTGTACACTCCCGTCCATTCACAAAGCGATCTAGTGCATCAACAAAGCAAATCTTTGTCAAAAATGAAAGCTATACTGAGGACACATAGAAAAGTGTATGTTTTAAGATATTAGAAGGTAAGAAAGATGACTGGAGTACCCTTTTTCAGGAATTTTTAAGCTATAAGATGCTAGTTACATTATAACCTGCATGCCTTCTTGCTTCTTGGTTAAATTTTTCTCACTTGGACCTGGAATCAGTGTCCCCTTATTTAAATATTTAGTAAGCTCTGTTTGGCTAATTTAAGCAAAATTATGCCTCACACATGAAGAGTGGTCAACCAAAGTGATGTTTTCCCAACCCCCAGGGCCTGTCACTGAGCTCACTTCAAGCTTATCACCGAGGCAACCAGTTCCAGCCATGATGCGATGTAACAACTTCTTCAGAAGAATTGTTAGGCACGGGCTAGTTTTATTCCTCGTACACTCTGTAGGACTCAGGAACTGAATACAAGTTACACAGATTTCATTAATTGTTTCCTGAACTGCTTTATAGATATTTTTCTAGTTAACTGCATTTCCTGAATATATAAGTTGTCGGTGGAATGTACAATGGTTCATTCGACTTCCTGATTTCATTGTGATATTAATTACTGCTCACTTTTCTAGTTCTAAGTGACAGTAAATCATCAACCACAAAACCGTATATTTAGGATGAGACGTACTCAGAAGTGAGCAGGTCGAACGAACACACAGTTTATTTATTGCAACAAATCACTCGGGTTGCTACAGAAATGAGTGGCCAAACTCGGTTTTGAAACAGGTATAATGATTTATCAATCCTGGTGCCTACCCTACCTCTAACTTAGATTCTATGGACCACAAAATTAAGTTTACTAATGGAATGATACGAAAATATAAAACATCTTCTCAACATATCTTATCCACAAACGATTTTATTTTTTTGTTGGAAAATTAAAGAGAATGGGGGAGCAGATACCTCGTAAAATATAGAACCAAATGCAAATGTCAAAAAATAATATTGATAGTAATTTTTAATACCTCTTCAGTGATGCCACATCTGATATGGAGAGCTTTGGCGTATATCTATCCTGAACCCTCACCATATATCTCATCTATTCGCGAGAATAAGATTTACAATTATGAAAATATATAATACAGAAAAAGAATCAAATGAACAAGGGGATATGATATTTCTGCTATCTATTAACTATGAATGTGTGTAGTGCAGGATATTTGTGACAGCTAGAAACTAAATAACAATTTTCCATTTCTATGTTAGAAAGGGGGTTTCCGAAGGAAGCTTTTGAGCATCTGCATGGGTACCTGACCCATGCCAATGACTGGAAAGGGTATGATGCAGATTACCTTGCATGACCATCCAAGATGTCATGCCTCTGACAATTTAATTTTTAATTTAATTTAATTTAATTGCAATGGAGCACAGGCTCCGGTGGCAATTTCCTTACACACCCATCTTCCCCCTATACTGCACCTACCTACATTAGCCCTGGTGTGGCGAATAATTCTTTTGTGAGTCTCACTGAATATCAAGATCACATTTTTCACAGTCGCCTGAACTTGGGACATATGTTGTGACTTATTGGATGGCTGTAGTGATGCAAACAGAGCCAAGTTTTCTTATGTCGTGAAAAGAATGAAGGCCTGAAGCTGATCAATGATCCTGACGAGAGCTCAAAATAATAATAATATAATTCCATGTGGTCGTAATGACCTGGCGACAAGGTTCCTATTGGCTGCACATTCCACTCCTGTGGTAGCCACCTTAACCTAACCCGAAAATCCTGCCGGGTACTGGGGACCTACAGTTTAACGTGGAATCCGAACAATGGAAGTGTTGTTGCATACTTCACATTACACAGCAAGCGGTGCCGGGGGTGAAGGCTGAGTTAAGTGCCTATGAAATTCCCCGCCAAGACAGGGATTTGAATCGTGGACCTTACCATCTCCAGTCAGATGCCTTAACCATTGAGCCACTAGATCGCTCAGAGCTCAAAAGACTTCTCCTTCTCAATACTAATTGTGATCATAATCGAGAGTGGCATGCTATGATGCTTCCTTCAAATGGCTGAATTCCTTCCTGTTCCTTGTCCCCAGTCCTTTCCCACCTCTTATGATCTAGATGAGTCAAAAAGCCATAAGAAAAAAAAATTATAATAAAAGAAAAAAAAACTTTGTCGCCATTACAAGTCCACATAGAGCTGATTCTTGTGACCAGAGATGTCCTCCATTGCTTAGAGGCTATTCTTGTCCAATGCCACCCACACAATGAGTTACAGTTGTAAAACACATCTCAGTATCTTTCAGACGCTGTCTTTCAATGTCTTTTCCACCAGCAGGTGGTATTATCAACAATCTTCTTCCCATTGAAACAACATACCTGTTTTGGTATTGATGAACATCCTTCAACCCAGTCAAACTTCTGAGATAGATGATAACATACTTGGTTATTATTCTGTGATTATAGTTTTCAATGCATTATTTCCTTTGTTTTTGAACTACAACCACAATGTTGCAGATTCAGCCAGTTAAAAGTGTTAAAATGAATATGTTGCTCAAAATTTTATTAATTGATTTTAGTTGGTTTTTTTTTACTTATGTCTTTATGCCTCATTGAAGTTGAAGTCATTAGAGGTGATAAGGAATGGGAAGGAATTTGGCCACGACCTTTTGATGGAAACATTCTGGCAATACCTGGAGTGATTTGGAGAAACCATGGAAAATCCAAATCAGGATGCCTGAATGCGAGGCCAGAGCATTAACCAGTCACCTACCATGCTCGTTTGTTTTAGTTATAATATCACTTTGTTTCATAATATTGCTATTGCTATTCATTATTCTGATGAATAATTGTGTTGATTGTTTACTAGCAGAAATTAGATTGTTTGCAGATGAGATAATGCTGTATAAAAGGATCAAAACGATAGAGTATTGCAAACAGTTGCAGGGTAAAATGGACAGGATATCTAGTTGGGTTGGTAAACATGGGATGAAGATAAATGCAAAGAAGAGTCAGCTAATTAGATACACAAATAAAAAAAACAAAAGGCTAATTAAGAATATAAGGTGGGGAAAGAATTGCTTGCTGAAGACTTGAAATGTAAATATCTTGTCATTACATTTGATAATGAGCTTAACTGGGCAGGACATATTGGACAGGTGGTAGGAAAAGGTTTCAAAATCATGCACTTGGCGGAGAGAGTGATGAGGGGATGTAGGAGAGAAGTCAAGGAATTGGGTTATAAAACTTTGGTCAGACCATTGCTCGAATATGGTAGTGTAGTATGGGACCCACATTTTGAGTATCAAATACAGGAGTTGGAGAAGGTACAAAGAAGGGCTGCTAGATTTGTTTCTGGAAATTATCACAGAATCCAATCAGTGACAGATGTGATAAAGGAGCTGGAATGGGATTCATTGCAAGACAGGAGGAGGGTCATGGGAATGTACTGGCAATGAGGCATGTAAAGAATATTGGAGTAGGTATGAAAAGTAGTTCATGAAAGGGAAAAGATGACCATGACCACAAGTTGGCACTCGATTTCAGGCACAAGGGTGTGGGAAGATTTTCTTTTTTAGGTAAGGGTGTCAGGGATTGGAATGAGTTACCAAGGGGAATGATGAACTTACCAATAACGCGAAAAGGATTTAAAGTTAAAATTTGTAGAGGGCAAATGTAGTTGGGTGCAGGATAGGGGGGAAGTTGGGTGTATAGGGAAATTGTCACCGGAGCGTGTGCTCCATTGCAATCAAAATTAAATTAAATTAAATTAAATGCAACGGAGAAATCCAGTGACACTCTATTTGCTTGTCCTCATTATTAATATTACTCCCATTAATTATTGTGATAGAGCTTATACTCCAATTGCACATCTATTTTTGTATTACAAATATTTTCTTTTTCATCTGAAATATTTTGCACTTAGTCCAGATAGAGACATTCAGATAAGCGGATAAGGTATGAGGAGAATCTAATATGGATTTAAAATAACCAGAGACTGTAATCAAATATAAAAGAGAAGCTGTGTAGCTCACAAACAGTGAAACCAACTCTTTTTTTAAAAAAAAAATCTTGACTGTACAAACTTTCTTTCAATAAAAGTCTAATAATAATTATAAATTTCCACAAAACCTCGGCACCTAGAAAATTTTAGTATCCCAGTAATGCTTCAGTAGCTCCAAAATCTACTTAAAAATTAGAAGCTACAACAACAAAATAGTGTATTTTACATTAAAACCAGTCTTACAGAGTTCACTACTGGATATTGTTCTCCAGGAAAAAGGAAAAAAAATTCTTATCTAATGGGAAATATGATTTGTTCCCTCATTATAACACAAATTTTATATTCATTACTTTTATCAGAAAACCCGCAAAGTAAAGAAACAGAAATGTTCTCTGAATCATTAGCAGTGCACACTGAAAAAAAAATCACCTATCTACCACAAGTATCTGGTCAGCAATATTTGGGCTCCCCTGCATCTCTTCAGAGTTTTCTTATGTCTCTGAGAGTGAAATTTAATCCACTACTAGATATTAAGACCTCTTGTAGCATCAACAAACTATAATTGTAAGGTGACTATAAGAGTTGATATCTGTTTATCATCACGTATAACGTGACTGTTTTCATGTTATATTTTTCCATACCTCATGCCTCCAAGGCTGGTAAATGATCATTATTAAAAATTAAAAAAGACTGCCAATAACTGAGGTTTAAACTTGAATCCACTTTACCTTCCTAAATGCAGTATGAGTGTGCTTTTATGCACACTAAAGATGCAAAGAAAAAATAAAGGAGGCAAAAAAATATACTGTAATGTGTATGAAACATCTCACACTGTCCCCATAGATTGCAAGCTATTTTTTATGTTAACTACTATTTTAGTACTTATGGGAAATAATATTTACCATGTTCTGCTCCTTCAGAACACATGGTTTAATTTTAATGGAAACACTCGTTTTCCCTTCTGTGACACTCTCAAAACTTCTGAACCCTTCAACATAGAAATGTATAAATTGGCAACTTGCCAACGCTGAAAAAGATTAAAATTTTGTTTTTATTCCACAATTAGTATGAGTTTTTGGAGCAAAACCAAACAAAAATTTGTTTCCTTCTTCACCCACCCCTTTTTTCTGAAATGCTTGACCAAAAATACTTCAATAATTTACGGTTATCTGAACTCTCTTAATAATAACAATAAATATCCAGCAATTACTCAGTAGTTTACGTTTTCATAATATCCAAGTGAGTAATTTCCATTCTTCTCTAGATAAAGCACAATAAATCATATATAGTAAATATGTTGTGAAAATACTTTTTTTAAAGTTTTCAAACATATATAAATATTTAAAAAAGAGAGTTATAATTATTTTAAGTTGTTATATTTCTTTTCTATGTTTGACTTTAATATATCATTCTAAATATTATTTTGCAAAATGGATTAAATTCATAATTTAAAATTACATTTTTAAAAGAAGTTTTTACCAAGTTTTATATATAATTTCTAGTGAATTCATTTTAAAACACAACCTAGCTATGGAAGAGCAACTTACACAGGATATATATTTTTCTATGGTACTTCTGTCCCTAAAGGCTGAGATAAATTTGAAATGAAGTTGTAATATAGGCTACTGAGCAGAAAATTATGAGTCCATCTTCATATCACCAGGTGTGAAGTTCTTCCCCCCTTCAAGAATATGAGATTGCAGCATCATAAACATGTCTCTCTAAAGATCTTTGCAATGTAATTCTGTGTTTTGCATTTCTAATAAGAAACATACTAGATAATTTAACAGCTGATCTCTGTAATAATAATGCAAGAAGGATTTATCAAGATACTGGGTGAAATTCCTGTAAGTGTCTGTTTTCATTAGGTAAATTTTTCATTATTGGGTTTTGTAGGTACATTTTATCTAGTTGTGACTTATAGTAAGATGTCTGAAGAGTTAAAGTATACAACAAATACCAAATGTGCATAAAAAAGAAACTAGGCACATTTTTAAAATGTTAAGTATTCTATAACAATGCTAAACTTAAGAAATATTTAAGTATTGTTTTAATCCTTAAGATTTACTAGAATGTATCATAAATTAGATTTAATGAAAATCTTGAGAAATATCTTTTCAATTTAGTTCTCTCTTTCATTCATTTTTCTTCAATTAGTTGGGGAAACTGATATCTGTTAAGAGCAGTACCAAATCCAGTGGGGAAGGGAGGGAGCGAGGGCAAACGGGGGCACTTGCCGCAAGCAGCTACTTTAGAAGGGTGGGAAAGTCATGTCTGCAATGGTGGAAAATGGTAAAATAATGTGGCGGCAGCAAGCTCATGTTTGATGGGGTGACAATCTCAAAGTTTTGCTCGGCCTCAGAAAATTTGTAGATTCGTCACTGGTTAAGTGTGTCATTTATCACTGGATTTTGACAAACAATTTTATCTGCAGTGAAGTAGTATCACTAGGAAAGAAAAGGGGAATTAGTTCTGAAAGTGTGTCATGAGTAAAGGGAATATAAATTATATTTTAATATCATATTGTTTGCTATTTGCTTTTGTTCTAGGGGCAGGAAATTTCAGTGCTATAAGAAGTGGTTAGGAAGCAGCATGAAACAATCAGGACCCATCAGGCTCAGATTTTACAACCAGAAAGGTAAAATTATAACTTGAGTGAAGAGAGAGAACACGAATAGGAGCTGATAACAGGTAGTAATGCATATACAATTAATAGGATGATGGTAACAGATGTTTCTGGGTTTATTGGTGTCCTGTAAAAATTCTAAAATCTTTTTTAAAAAATGGGAAATGCTCAATTTAAAGGAATGGTTCATGGTCTTGTAAGTTGGTGGTGGCAAACTAATTCATAAGTATATTTTGAATAAAGAGTATTGTGCATATTGAAGATAACCAGGTTCATATAAAACTGAAATGACTGTTACTCAACACCAGGTTGAAAATATTAGTAACTGAATACTAAAATGAAAAGTCAGCAGATTCTGACAGTAACTGATTTTGATGTTTCCTTTTCATTAAAACTAGCTGTGAACACTACCAGTACAGTTAAAATACATTAGTTGGAACTTCAATTCTTTAAGATCACATGTTTGTTTCAGGAAGAATATATCAATGAGTAACAAATACAGTATCAGCAACAATGACTTTTGAAGGTTCTAAAAAATATGAAATTGAGTGGTAACACTCTGGACTGGCATTTGGGAGGACGCGGTTTTAGAAACCCTGTCCGGCCTTTCATATACTGATTTTCCATGGTTTCTGAGCTCACTCCAGATGAACGCTGGGATGGTTCCTCCAAATGTCTGTGACAAAATTCGTAGAGTTTTTTTGCCCTCGGTCCTATCCTGCCCCTAATGACCTTGACATCAACAAGGGATAATGCCACATAACTGATGAAATGTCCCCAAATAAATTGGAAGATTTTAAGTTCAAATTTAATGGCAGACAACAGTCACTGTCCGATTGGGGACATTAACACTTTGCCATCAACTGAGCAGATTTGCATGTCAATATCAAAAAATAACATAGAACTTACACTACCAATTGTACTGGACAAATGGAGAAGTCTGGTGGTTCTGTGGCTAAGGTGTCTAACTGGAGATGGAAAGTCTCTAATCTGAATCCTTGCCTTGACTCCAATTTTCACCTCTGGCATAGCTTGCTGTGTAATGTGAAGTACGTCAGGAGCTTAATGTATCAGATTCCACATTAAACCGTAGGACCCCTATATGCATTAGGATTGCCAGTTTAGATTAAGCAGCTATGACAGGAGTAATGCATAGCTAATAAAAACTATGTCACCAGGTCATTATGGTCACCTTTTTAGTGGACAACTACTTTCTGTTCACTTTGGTGGTGTTATTGTAGGAAATTCTTATACACCCCAAGTGACCAGCCAGAGCCTCTGATGTCACTACAAATAACAAGTCTGTTTACATGTTCAAAGTCTGATAGACCAATCATGGCTGACTTTGCAGAAACTTGTTTGGCCTCTCAAAGCCACTATGTACTACTATGTAGTTAATTAAGGTCGTAACTCAGTCACAGTTTTTTAGGTAAATATTAATCGTCTCAGATGCTCAAAAAAATTTCAATAACTTTGTTTGTCAATATCGCGCAGTGTTCTTTCACCCCATGCCCCTCGCTGGATACACCCATATTCTGAGGCATGCTCGATTGGTTAATTTGTTAGTGGAGGGAGCAGTCGAAGGTAAGAACTGCAGAGGAAGACAGAGATTATTCTAATCCCTCATATATTCTATATGTAGCAGATAATTGAGAACATGGGATGTAAGGGGAATGTAGAGATGAAGAGGTTAGCACAAGATATATCATAAGAGTTGAAACTGAAAAGAGAAGGAACCATGGTATGACATACTGGAACCTCTGCTGTTCATTATTTGATTTAATAATTGTTTACAGGGTAAGGATTTTTGGAGGTGACATAATGGTACATGTTAATAGAGGTTTGTGAAAAACTATAGGGAAATTGGACAGGATATCTAGTTGGACAGATGGATGAAAGGTGTTAAGAAATGTGTGGAGGAAAGAGGAGGAAATTGGGCGTCAGTGGAAGAAGAGAGATGGTGGTTAGACAGGAAGCGCTGGCGAGGCTTTTGTTCCCAGCAGACCTGGCCAGTGGCTGGAAGCTGTCCTAGATGATGATGATGATCTAGTTGGATGGGTCAATATGGAATAGGGATAAACATGAAAAAGAATCAAATTGTTAGACACATGGATAGAAAAATAAAGGTTTTGTTTGATTATAAAGTTGAGGGGGTATAGCTTACTGAAGACAAAAAATTAAATATTTTGTTATGCTGTTTGATGATAAATTCAATAGGGAAGGTAATGTTAGATTTCAAAATACGTATTGCATGTGCTAGAAATGGTGATAAGGGTATGTATGTAGAGAATGTTATGGAATAGAAAAAATTAATATTAATATTATAAAGTAAGGAGAATGAAATATATGTATAGAAAACCCGTTAATGTGCTCTCCACCACTAGCACCTAACCACATTTCACGGATCCCACTACTTTCATTTATCATGGTGTATATAATTTCCTCAACTTTTCTTGACCTCCTATGCCATTTACAAGCCCTCTCATCAAAATCAAGACCCATTCGTACCCCACAGAATACCTGGGTGACCTTCAGCTGTGTCCAACGGTTTGCTCGCTGAATGTATACCAGCCCTTATGGATCATCGTCTCTAACTTTTTTTGTTGTTGTTCTTGTCGTCAGTCTTTCGGCTGGTTTGATGCAATCCTCCATCCTTTCCTATCCTGTGCTAACCTCTTCATTTCTACATATCCCATACAGCCCACGTCCTCAATTATCTATTTCATATATTCTAATCTCTGTCTTCCTCTACAGTTCTTACCTTCGACTGTTCCCTCCACTAACAAATTAACCAACCCTGTATGTCTCAGAATATGACCTACCAGCCTATCTCATCTTTCTGTAAGCTTCTTCCACAAACTTCTTTTTTCTCACTCACCATTTCCAAAACTCGTTCATTTCTTACTTTGTCTGTCCACTTAATTTTCAGCATTCTTCTGTAGCACCACATTTCAAATGCTTCAATTTTCTTTATTTCTGGTTTTCCTAAAGTCCATGTTTTGCTACCATAAAGTGCTGTGATCCACACAAAGAGTTTTAAAAAGTTCTTTCTAATTCCTAGATCAATATTTGAAACTAAAAGGTTTATCTTTTTCATGAAGGCTCTTTTTTCTAATGCTATTCTGCTTTTAAGATCATTCCTGCTTCGGCCATCGGTTGTAATTTTACTTCCCAAGTAACAGAATTCTCTTACTTCTCCTATTGCATCTGATCCTAATTTTATATTTAATCTATTGGTATCATTTCTGCTACATTTCATCACTTTTGTCTTGCTTTGATATATATTCAGTCCAAAGTCTTCCTTCAGTATTTTGTTCATGCCATTCAGTAACTTCTCAATATCCTCAGCCCTCTCTGCTAACAAGACAATGTCGTCAGCAAATCGTAGCATACTGATTTTTTCTCCCTGAAAACTTATGCCACATGGAAATTTTACTTTGACTTTCTTCATTGCTTCTTCTACATACAAGTTGAATATTAACTTATCTCTAAGTTATCATGCTTAAAAGACACACTGCTATGCCTTAAGTGTCTGTACACCACCAGACACTATGTTTGTTCTTGTACTCACTGATATGTAGATTGGTCTGGTGGATCAGTGGTTAAGGTATCTGACTGTAGATCAAAAGGTCTCCAGTTCAAATAGGGATTTTCAAAGGCCCTTACCCCAACCTTCACCTCTATTACAGCTTACCATTTAGTGTGAAGTGTACTGGAACTCTTCCTTGTTTCAAATTCCATGTTAACTGTAGGTCCACTAAACTCGGGAAAACTACCAGGTTAGGTTAGGTGACTATGATAGGGGTGTACTGCACAGGAGGTAAGAAAACCTTTCACAAGGTCATAACAACCATACAAGATTATTATCCATTGATATCACAATCCCATACAGCCTCTCCAGCACATCCTTGACTCATTTAATTCTCTCACTAAAAAAAAAAAATTTCTTCTTCAGCTTCCATGTATACCACAAGATATTTAGCATTACCATAAGTATCCACATTGTCACCAAAACCTATGCTAGTATATTCCTGGACCATTTGTATGAACAATTCCTGAACAAATCACATGAGTGGTGTAGACACTATGTGATATATTTATCAGGCGAGGATATTCCTGCGAATCTCAGGTGGTGGGATATATGCAAGATATTTCAGATGAAATGGACAAGGGAGGCCAAATTGATAGTCTAGCACTAGAGCTGTCAAAGGCGTTTGACAGAGTAAGCCATAAAATGGTAGTAAATAAGTTAAAAACCATTGGAGTGGATGAGAAAGTGATTTGCTGGGTAGAAGAATTTTTAAAAGGTAGAAAAGAGAAAGTTAGCGTAGGAAATGTAGTATCAAAAGAAGTGGAAGTAAAAATGGGTGTGACACAGGGTAGCGTATTGGGACCATTGCTATTCATTATTTTAATGAATAATTGTGTTGATTGTTTACTATCTGAAATTAGATTGTTTGCAGATGACATAATGCTGTATAAGAGAATCAAAATGATAGAGGATTGTAAACAGTTGCAGGGTGATCTGGACAGGATATCTAATTGGGTTGGTAAACATGGAATGAAGATAAATGCAAAGAAGAGTCAGCTTATTAGATACACAAATAAAAAACAAAAGGTTAATTATGATTATAAGGTGGGGAAAGAATTGCTTGCTGAAGACTTGAAATGTAAATTTCTTGGTATTACATTTGATAACAAGCTTAACTGGGCAGGACACATTGGACAGGTGGTAGGAAAAGGTTTCAAAATGCTGCACTTGTTGGAGAGAGTTATGAGGGGATGTACGAGAGAAGTAAAGGAATTGGGTTACAAAACTTTGGTAAGACAATTGCTCGAATATGGTAGTGCAGTATGGGACCCTCATTTTACATATCAAATACAGGAGTTGGAGAGGGTGCAAAAAAGGGCTGCTAGATTTGTTTCTGGAAATTATTGCAGAATGCAATCAGTGACAGATATGATAAAGGAGCTGGAATAGGATTAATTGCAAGACAGGAGGAGGATGAGGAGGGTCATGGCGATGAGGCATGGAAAGATATTGCAGTAGGTATGAAAAGTAGTTCATGGAAGGGAAAAGATGACCATAACCATAAGCTGGCACTCGATTTCAGGCACAAGGGTGTGTGAAGATTCTCTTTTTTAGGTGAGGGTGTCAGGGATTGGAATGAGTTACCAATAGAAATGATGAATAATTTACCGAAAACTTTGAAAGAATTTAAAGATAAAATTTGTAGAGGGCAAATGTAGGTGGGTGCAGGATAGGGTGAAGATGGGTGTTAAGGGAAATTGCCACCGGAGCCTGTGCTCCATTGCAATTAAATTAAATTATCTAGACCCACATTAAATACCATCTGCTAGGCTTCTTCAACTTCTCCTGTACATATTTACATGCATGCTACAATTTTTATATAGCACTTTCTAGGTATTTCTATAGCCTATAAAATTACCTGTTGCTAACCATCTGATCTTGTGTAAAAACAGATATCTTTAGCTACAACTTACCCATTACTCAAGTACTCCCATTCTAAAAATTAATCATAATGTTATATCCATGACCCAGACCCACCTAATCTTGAGTAAATTGTGGGTACCTGATTGCTACATTCATTGAGTACCAGTCCCCAGAAAGGATTTTCCATTGGGTAAGGGCATTTATAGTCAATGTGAGTTGCAGCTCCCTTAGAAGGCTAGTTTTCATGAGATATTTAAATTTATCTATAGACTTATGTACAATGAAACTGATGCTTCTATCTCTAATTACTACTACTCATTTCCCCATAGGTAACCATACCATAGCCTGGTTGCAATAAAGGAGGTTCAGAGAGTGATCTCGAGGGACTTACACCTTATCTTATATTGACATGGCCACCTTCAACTGTCATAATCATCTTGATGCTCTCCCATCTGTCTATGCTCATTGGAATTGTAGACAATACTACACCACCAGTGTCAACAATTGCTCTTATGCATATCTCCAACAGTAGCACCCTCTATGGGTGACTATGTTCACCCCAAGCACCATTCTGACCATAAGGTAGAACAGCATCTGGAATCACCACTTGGTCCAAGGAGACAATCAGCTACAGGATATAGAAATTTTCCTGCCTGGCTCTAGCAGCTTGGTTTTACTGGTCTAGCCCTTCCAGCCCTACAAAATTGGGGATAACTTCACTCTATAAAATTGCTCACAAATGTCATCATTACTGTGCTCTTTCTCTCTCCCCCCCCTCCCCCCTCTCACACACAAGTATGCTGGCATAGTTTGACATTTTGTGGGTTACTGTTCTTGCTTGGGTAGCATTCTATTGCTCAAATTAATTACCTCAATTTTCACAAAATTAACCAAATCTTTCACTGTGGGCACAATGGTGGATCCAGGAATTTTCAGAGCTGGGGCAGAAACTGTGAGATTGCCGCCCCTTCGAACATTTTTTCCCCATCCCCATTGTTGTCATCACCACCCTGATTGTCACCACCCAAAGCAGTAGTGGAGCTAAAAAAAAATGCCATCGTGAAATAAATTTGCCACCCTCCAAACATGATTTTACTGCACCCTCCCCCCCCCCCAACCCTGAAGTTGCCACCAGGGGCAAATGCCTGGTTTGACACCCTCTAGATCTGGTACTGTATGGTCATGATATTGTATGTTCCTTCCCTCAAATGTACATCCTTCTCCCCAAAATTTTGCCCACTGCCTCCTGCACATGCTTTGTCAGACCATGTGATACCATACAACAGAGGTTTTTTTTTCCTCACCACTAGACATGCTACATGCTCTTCAACACACCTCATATACCACCTCACACACCAACTCACTGTAGCTTCATCTAGAAACTATCTTTCCATCAGAATAATGGCCACAGACAAACACTTTATGAGGGTGTACCAAAAAATAACTGAAATAGCATTGCCGTGGGTGGAACTTGTGCAGTACCGTTTTCTGCCGCTAGGTGTTTATAGTGCAACTCATTGTCAGTTTAGTGCCACTTTTGTTGTTGACCTGGCATTTTCTGTTAATCTTCTAGTGACTGTTTTTTCTAGTGCTGTTATGGTATTGTTTTGTTTTTGATGATGCCAAGTATAAATGAACAACATGCAGTTGTGAAATTTTGTTTTTGGCTGAAAATGGCATGACTCTGATGCCCCGTGACCTTACTCTCCTGGCCTGTTCCTGTGTGACTTTTTCTTAATTCTACACATGAAAAGGGGCATGAAAGGACACTGGTTTGACAACATTGATGAGGTTAAGAAAAAATGAAGTAGGAGCTGTCATCCATTTCTAAAGATGACTACAGAAAATGTTTCGAACAGTGGAAGTACTGCTTGGACAAATGTATTAGTTGTAATGGAGAGTATTTTGAAGGGGATAGCCCACACCTGTTGCCACAATTTGAACAACCCAAACAACTATAGTCAGAGGTTTCTGTGGCCAGAAAAATGGTTTAAATGCTATCTGAGTGGCTTCGCATCATAGTATGCTTTCCTAATGTTAAATTTTTTGATTTAGTTGCCGTCTACCAATATTTTTGCATGGCTCCACTGCAGTTCCCGCTTACCTAGTTGTTATACTTGTCCTCAGAATAGCAAACCATTACTGATGCATTTACTATAAATGCTGCATCCAGCACAGTAAATGTATGTTGTGTTGGTGGTTGTATAATTGCTTTTGCAATTGCTTCTTCACTTTCCTCTGCAATCACTTTAGATGATCCGAAGGGTCACATGGAAACTGGGGTGAAGACATTGAGAATTAAAACTAATGAGAATTTAGTTACCTAAACTCTTTGTGAAAAGTGAAGTTAAGTCACAACTGAAAAAAAATAAAAATATATATTTTTCTGTCTTCACAGTAGGCCACTTTCAAGCAAAGTTAGTACAATGAACCAATGTTTAGTTGACATTATCTGACCTCTGTTGC
>JARYHS010008074.1:14346730-14510916 GCA_031002005.1 Vandiemenella viatica | reverse complement strand
AAAGGTTAATTATGAATATAATGTGGGGAAAGAATTGCTTGCTGAAGACTTGAAATGTAAATATCTTGGCATTACATTTGATAACAAGCTTAACTGGGCTGGACACATTGGACAGGTGGTAGGAAAAGGTTTCAAGGTTCTGCACTTGTTGGAGAGAGTGATGATGGGATGTACGAGCCAAGTCAAGGAATTGGGTTACAAAACATTGGTCAGACCATTACTCGAATATGGTAGTGTTGTATGGGACCCTCATTTTACGTATCAAATACAGGAGTTGGAGAGGTTGCAAAAAAAGGGCTGCTAGATTTGTTTCTGAAAATTATCGCAGAATGCAATCAGTGACGGATATGATAAAGGAGCTGGAATGGGATTCATTGCAAGACAGGAGGAGGATGAGGAGGGTTATGGGAGTGTACGGGGCATATACTGGCGATGAGGCATGTAAAGATATTGGAGTAGGTATGAAAAGTAGTGCATGGAAGGGAAAAGATGACCATGCCCACAAGCTGGCATTCGATTTCAGGCACAAGGGTGTGGGAAGATTCTCTTTTTTAGGTAAGGGTGTCAGGGATTGGAATGAGTTACCAAGAGAAATGAAGAATAATTTACCGAAAACGTTAAAAGAATTTAAATATAAAATTTTAAGAGGGCAAATGTAGGTGGGTGCAGGATAGGGGGAAAATGGGGATGTAGAGAAATTGCCACCAGAGCCTGTGCTCCATTGCAATTAAATTAAATTTTAAAAAAGTCTGTCTTCCGTAGTTTTCTAAGTATACAGTCGGAGCTCCAACCATATGCATATTCTTTTACAGTCGGTACGAACTTTCCCAGGATGCGACGTATTAGGATTTGGCCGGATAGTCGTTGATTCCCCATAGCTCTGTAGCAAGAGCGCCTCAACTTTAAATTTGAAACAGTACATTTAAGCTCTGTGTTCTTCAGTTGTTCGTGCAGAAATATATCAAAAATGAAAATGCTATTTGATGTCATCTTTTACATAACAAACCCCAGCTATAGCTACCTGTTTCTGAATCTTTACGTCTCGTTTTGTAAAGTCCTTGATGAGTTGTATGAACATGAACATGTTTTCCTAAAGTTTTATATTTACCAATTCTTTCCAAATTTAACCCAAAATTCATTTCTGCTGATTGTGAATGTATTTGTAAGCTCTAAGCTTTCTAGAATCATAACAGTTCTGCAGAAGAAGTTATTTCTCATGGGGAATTCCTTTAGTGATGGGATATTGGGAAATTCGTTACATATGCATTATCCAGACCCTCACGCAGCAAGACTCTGGCAGTGAGTGTATGCACTGAATGCTCTGCAGCTTTTCATCCGTCAAGAAATGTCAGAAACCTTAATCCTTGCACTTGACAGAGTGAGTAATGTCCAACGCAGTAATCCTTTCGTCGGTCAGTCACTCTACTCCCGCTAGATGGCTTCTTGCGACTGTTGTTTGTGAGTAGTTAGGAATTATCTGCTTCAACGCAAATCGCTACAGATGTCATGTACTTCATTCTATAACATTTAGTCAGCTCATTGGTGGTTTTCGTCCACTACCAAGCCGTCAGGTAGTTTGAATACTGTTGGCGGAAGTAATTTTTGAAATTAATGACTTTGCCTCAGGATACGACAGGTGGCGGTGCGCACTCCTAACATTATGTTATTTTAAATTTTGTATAGGAATCATCACCTGAAAAGCAAAACCATGTTCATACACACAGATAATTCTTGCCACCTAAATGATAGAGAAAATTTACGTTTTTCTAATATACAGTTTAGAAGAGATTAGGATCCTGAGAAGCGCATGTTTATAGAGCTGGGAGCCTGTCACGTGTCGGTCATAAAAGCAAGTCGTTATCTTTTAACGCCTGCATAGATGGGTGACGCGTTCATCAAGCTGTCAGCATGGACGGGGATAAATCATCCTTTTTGCGCGGCTTTTATCATTGGATGTACTCGTTTCCAGTCACCGTCCTTAAGCCTCTTTGGTTGTCGTTCAGTAGTTTTCATGGCAGGTGATACGTAACGCGTGAGTTTCGATAATTTGGCTGTGAACAGAAAACAGAGACAGTCTCAGAATCAGCCTAGATCAGCATTGAAAATTGACTGTAAACTGCAATTAGATCGGCTGACATTATTGTGGGGTGGTCGTACATAGTGTTGTAAAAAAACAGTTTTTTTTTTCTGACGTGAAAAAAAAACATGAAAAAAAACTGAGAAAAAAAACATGTTTTTTTTCTGGGACATATTTTTTTTATAACTCCTCAATTTCAAATTTTTAAGGCATTTATTGTTTAATATGACTGTTTTAGAGTTTATACTAAGTACTTATCTTACTTTTAAATCTACTATATTTTTCTGGTTCAGTAGAAAAAAAATTACAAAAATATTGGTAACATTGACTGAAGTTTTCTTTTATTAATGGGGACTTCCCGAAAAGACTAGGTTGAGTGAGAAGGAATCCCCGTTCCCCATTGTTTGGATTGATGCTTGCTATTTGAAATAGTGCTGCCAGGGCCTAAAAATTTATCTGTAGACCTACGAATCTTTTCAAAAAATTAGGAAATTTAACTACGGTTTTTTACCTCTTTTTTATTACTTGTTGTGCTTTCCTTATATTCGTATACTTGTTAAACTCGCAGCGTATAGTGATAATACTGACTCATTGTCAGTAATCTTATATATATATAAAAATAGACGTGTTTTTTCCTATATTTCACTTTTCAGCCACCACTACCTAGCACAGATCAGTGTTGTTTGTGGGTGGAAGTAGCATGGAGTTTCCTGTCGTGCACAACGTTGGCCGAATGCCGATAGCTGTGGGGATGTGGGAGATATAATGATTAAAGTTGGTCAGTGCAGGGCGTTTTCATATTTCGACCAAAAATTCGTATCTCCGTATACTTCTCCTTCCTACCACAACTACATAACATAGACCTTTGGTGTTTGTGTGTGGAAGTAGAATCGTCTTTCCTGTCGTGCACTATGGCTGTTAGATGTCGGTAGCTATGGGGATGTGGGAGATATGGGGGTTGAAAGTGGTCGACCTGTGGCAGTTTCATACTTCTGCCAAAGACAAAAGTGTCATGGTGTATCACTTTTCAGCGAAAACTACAGATCACAGATAACTGGCGTTTGTGTGTAGTAGTAGCACAGAGTCACCTTTCGATCACAACAGCGGCCGAATTTCAGAAACTGTGGTACTGTGGTAGATGTGGTGGTTGTAAGTGGCCGACCAAGGATATTTTCGCATTTCGACTGTCTCCGCATATGTCACTTTTCTGCCACAACTACATAGCATAGAGCATTGGTGTTTGTGTTTGGTAGTAGAATCGTATCTCATGTAGTGCACTATGATTGTTAGATGTCGGTAGCTAAGGGGGTGTGGGAGAAATGGGGGTTGAAAGTGATCGACCTGTGGTAATTTCATACTTCTGCCAAAGACAAAAGTGTCATGGTGTATCACTTTTCAGCGAAAACTACAGATCACAGATAACTGGCGTTTGTGTGTAGTAGTAGCACAGAGTCACCTTTCGATCACAACAGCGGCCGAATTTCAGAAACTGTGGTACTGTGGTAGATATGGTGGTTGTAATTGGCCGACCAAGGATATTTTCGTATTTCGACTGTCTCCGCATTTGTCACTTTTCTGCCACAACTACATAGCATAGAGCATTGGTGTTTGTGTTTGGTAGTAGAATCGCATCTCATGTAGTGCACTAGGGTTGTTAGATGTCGGTAGCTATGGGGGTGTGGGAGAAATGGGGGTTGAAAGTGGTCGACCTGTGGCAATTTCATACTTCTGCCAAAGACAAAAGTGTCATGGTGTATCACTTTTCAGCGAAAACTACAGATCACAGATAACTGCCGTTTGTGTGTAGTAGTAGCACAGAGTCACCTTTCGATCACAACAGCGGCCGAATTTCAGAAACTGTGGTACTGTGGTAGATATGGTGGTTGTAAGTGGCCGACCAAGGATATTTTCGTATTTCGACTGTCTCCGCATATGTCACTTTTCTGTCACAACTACATAGCATAGAGCATTGGTGATTGTGTTTGGTAGTAGAATCGTATCTCATGTAGTGCACTATGGTTGTTAGATGTCAGTAGCTATGGGGGTGTGGGAGATATGGGGGTTGAAAGTGATCGACATGTGGTAATTTCATACTTCTGCCAAAGACAAAAATGTCATGGTGTATCACTTTTCAGCGAAAACTATAGATCACAGATAACTGGCGTTTGTGTGTAGTAGTAGCACAGAGTCACCTTTCGATCACAACAGCGGCCGAATTTCAGAAACTGTGGTACTGTGGTAGATATGGTGGTTGTAAGTGGCCGACCAAGGATATTTTCGCATTTCGACTGTCTCCGCATATGTCACTTTTCTGCCACAACTACATAGCATAGAGCATTGGTGTTTGTGTTTGGTAGTAGAATCGTATCTCATGTAGTGCACTCTGGTTGTTAGATGTCGGTAGCTAGGGGGGTGTGGGAGAAATGGGGCATGAAAGTGGTCGACCTGTGGCAATTTCATACTTCTGCGAAAGACAAAAGTGTCATGGTGTATCACTTTTCAGTGAAAACTACAGATCACAGATAACTGGCGTTTGTGTGTAGTAGTAGCAGCACGGAGTCACCTTTCGATCACAACAGCGGCCGAATTTCAGAAACTGTGGTACTGTGTTAGAAATGGTGGTTGTAAGTGGCCGACCAAGGATATTTTCGTATTTCGACTGTCTCCGCATATGTCACTTTTCTGCCACAACTACATAGCATAGAGCATTGGTGTTAGTGTTTGGTAGTAGAATCGTATCTCATGTAGTGCACTATGGTTGTTAGATGTCGGTAGCTATGGGGGTGTGGGAGATATGGGGGTTGAAATTGATCGACGTGTGGTAATTTCATACTTCTGCCAAAGACAAAAGGGTCATGGTGTATCACTTTTCAGCGAAAACTATAGATCACAGATAACTGGCGTTTGTGTGTAGTAGTAGCACAGAGTCACCTTTCGATCACAACAGCGGCCGAATTTCAGAAACTGTGGTACTGTGGTAGATATGGTGGTTGTAAGTGGCCGACCAAGGATATTTTCGCATTTCGACTGTCTCCGCATATGTCACTTATCTGCCACAACTACATAGCATAGAGCATTGGTGTTTGTGTTTGGTAGTAGAATCGTATCTCATGTAGTGCACTAGGGTTGTTAGATGTCGGTAGCTATGGGGGTGTGGGAGAAATGGGGGTTGAAAGTGGTCGACCTGTGGCAATTTCATACTTCCGCCAAAGACAAAAGTGTCATGGTGTATCACTTTTCAGCGAAAACTATAGATTACAGATAACTGGCGTTTGTGTGTAGTAGTAGCACAGAGTCACCTTTCGATCACAACAGCGGCCGAATTTCAGAAACTGTGGTACTGTGGTAGATATGGTGGTTGTACGTGGCCGACCAAGGATATTTTCGTATTTCGACGAAAGGCATGTGTCTCCGCAGATTTCACTTTTCTGCCACGACAACATGGCATAGAGCATTGGTGTTTATGTGTGGTAGTAGAATCGTGTCTGTTGTCGTGCACTATGGTTGTTAGATGTGTGTAGCTATGGGGGTGTGGAAGATATGGGGGATGAAAATGGTCGACCTGCGGCAATTTCATATTTCTATCTCCCATCGTGCACTAGGGTGGTTAGATGTCTACAGCTGTCAATATGAATTCTTTACAATCACGAACGAAGTCGTGGGTACCAGCTAGTTATGAATAATTTCCTGGCGTAAACCAACGATTGAAAACAAATAAAGCGTTTATTTGTATGATAATAGATTTAAATTCCAACTTAAAAGACCGTAATACAGAATTGTCGGTGCAGTCTTCATTCACAGTGTGTACTTTGCTCACAATTTAAAATTGCAATATCAAAAGCTTTTGCATGCAATACAACCAGTAAAAGAAAATGTAACTATTTCTGAAGTTATGGATCTAGAGGGGACAGAAGAAGAAACAGAAAATTCCGACTCCGACCGAACTAGTGTTGCTAGTACTGATACTAGTGAATGAGGTACCGACATAGAGGATGAATAAAAAATTTGTTACCTATATAGATACATTTATGAATCATTATGTAAGATATTATATGATTTAGTAAGGTTTAAAACACACATGTAAAATGTAAGTTCCATAAATAAAACTATAATTTCTCAAATATATTGTTTTCTGAAAAAAAAAAAACAAATTTAGAAAAAAACAAGGGTGCTAGGTTTTTTTCATGTTTTTTTTTTTACAAAACTGAAAAAAAAACATTTTTTTTTTCCAGTTTGCAACACTAGTCGTACCTATCAGCTCGGCCTAACTTCCGACTTCACATGTTAATCACGCTTTCAGTTATGCTTAATAGTGTGTAGTTTTAGGTTCATGCAACGAGCCGAATATAAAAAATTGAGGGAACGATTACGCAGAAAATTTGTTCCATACCTTTGTTTCGGTGGCTCGTTTCATTGTAATGACCAAGTGGCAGGGTTTTACCGGCTAGATATTCCGCCCGTATCGAAGCCGCAGTTTAACGTCAAAACCGAACCATGGAGGTGTTCTCTTATACAGGGCGTTCGCCGGGAAACGCAACCCACTGTTAGCGCTACAAGGAAGAAACTGCTCCCGGCGAGCGAGCGCTCATCTTCCGGCATTGTTCGACCGTCGGCCGCGGACTATTTCATAATAATTACGCTTCATAAACTTCATAAACTTGTATGTGCTAAGCATTTTAATGTGACGTAATTCATTAGCTTACCTTATAAAAGATGCTGGAAGTGTTGACCCTCTTGTGTAATGCACATTTCACATCTTCTGAACATTTTTCGAGACACACGCTGCCCTAACTGACTTAATGATTTTTTGGGTGACTGTTCTAATCGAAACGCGATATCGTCAATTTTCTCCTCTGTGAGAATACGGTTGACCGACAGTCTCTTTTTGTTAAAAAATGAACCCGTTTCTCTTACTTTTTTAACCAGACGCAGAATTGTTGATTTAGCTGGCAGTAAAGCGCCAGGAAATTCACGACGAAATTTACTGCGACACTTTTTAAACGACTTCTTCTTCACATATGTATCGTAGAGAAATATTCTTTGTTGCAAACTGTAACGTACCATAATTTTACTCACACTCAAACACGGTACAGATTAATAAGAGTATGAAGCCCCAAACCAGCCAAACCGCAAAGAAACGTTTATTCACAGCACTGATTAATAAGAGACTGAAGTCACAAACTATCTACAATGCAAAGAAACCGTTCTTAACAATGTAAGGATCACTGCACTGCACTGTTGGGGCAGCGGAGGTGTTAAACAGTGCGGTGATTCACGGTGGCGTGTGGCGGAAACCGCTGGCTCCACTGACCGAGCAAGTTGCCGACGGCAACAGACTGGGAGGGTTGCGTTTCCCGGCGAACGCCCTGTACTTCACATTATATACTACGCCGTGCCAAAGGTGAAGATCGCTTTAATGGCTTGTAAAAATCCTCGCCGTGACTGGGATTCCAACCGCGGTCCTCTCTGTCACCAGTGAAACGCCTGAGCCACTTCTCTGTGTTGATGAAATGACCGTAGGAGGCAGACATGTTTTCTTTCAATAGTAAATGTTGCTGACCATATGTTTCAAAATCAAGAATCGACTTACATGTAGACAACATCCACAAACTCCACAATTTATGTGAGCAATGAAAAGTCGTCTGTAACCAGTTTTTCAAAAAGCTGTGTAAGAGGTTGAAAGAGTTGGCACATCTCCCATCTGAATCTCTTTCATGAATAAAATACCATTTTTTGTTACGGCTTTACGCCTCGTCGACGTCGAGGTCAATAGTGGTGATAAAGGACGGAGGAAGGGTAAGTTTTTTTTTTTTTTTACATTAGAGGCGAAAAAACGTACTAGCATTCACCTGGAATGGTTTCGGGTAACCGTCGAAAACCGAACTCTGGATCTACGGTATGCGAGCCCAGAGCGTTACCACTCACGCACCACGCTCGGTCTGTATAGATTCTCCTGCATTGGATTGGATTAGTCGATTGTATCAAGAATTAAAATTTGTAGGTTCTTTAATTTGCCGGAAAGACCCAGTGTTAGGACGTCCACTTAAATCAAACCACTTGTTCACTCATCAGCTTTAGACGCGATTCTTGGTTTCTAAGGCTCCTTTCACACGGGACACTCGGTGTCCGGCCACTGAATCTTGAGACACCGCCGGAACATGGAACAGAATGAGAGCGTTCACACGGAGCGGCTGTGTCTTGCGCCACTGGATTCAGTGTCTGGTCGGTGGCTTTCCCCTCTAGCCGCTCGGACACTGCCCTGTGTCTCGGCCACCAACCAACCAGTCAGTTCTATTAGACCGTTCACACGAGACACCAGTGGCATGGAGTGCTATGATAGTGAACAATTTATAGAGCTGATTCCAGAAAGACCGGCTCTATGGGATGTTCAAGCAGTGGCGTATTCAAATAAAACAGAAAAACAAAAGTGTTGGGATGAAATATTTTGTTTGATGGTGCCCGATTTCAAGGAACTGCCAGATGAAGAAAAAAACAAGAAAAGTAAGTAAATTTTGTATTTAAAATTTACAATTTATTTTTTCATTTTAAATTTAAAGTTTTACAGTTTATACAAAAAATTTAATAACTAATTACAACTATATTGATACTGCAAGTACGTAAATTTATATTCTATTATATTGCCATGGAATATTGCCTTCCCCTACAAAAAATTCTGCAAATGAATCTCTTATTTTCGTTGGTTGTTTTGCTTTTACGTTATTGGCTTCATCGAAATCAATGAATCCTTCGCATGAGAGGGTATCATCAAACATGAAACCATCTCTCGAGCGCACAAAGTTGTGTAAAATAACGCATGCTTTAACAATGTCTTCAGAAAATTCGATTGCTACGTTAAGTGGCCTGTGAAAAATTTGCCATTTGTTGGACAATATTCCAAATGTGCACTCAATATACCTCCTGGCTCGACTTAGGCGATAATTAAATACTCTTTTTGTAGTAGAGAGGTTTTTACCACCATATGATCTAAGAATGTGTTTTGATAAGCCGAATGCCTCATCTCCTACAAAAACAAAGGGAAATTTTGCATTTGTATGACTTCCTATCGATGCAGGTGCGGGGACATTTATGGAATTTGATTGTATAGCATGCCAAAGCCGACTTTCTTTAAAAATTCCTGCATCTGAATTTCGCCCATATGAACCAATGTCAACATAAGTGAAATTATAGTTGCTGTCACATGCCGCCAACAGAACAATTGAGAAATAGTTTTTGTAGTTATAATACAGTGACCCACTATCAATAGGTTTTATTATTCTAACGTGTTTCCCATCTATAGCACCAAGGCAATTTGGAAAATTTGTGTTCTTATTGAAACCGTCGGCAATTTCCCGCCATTTATCTTGCGTTGGAGGTTGAATACATTCAGTTTTTAATGTTTCCCATATTAGTTTGCACGTTTCTTGCACAATTCCGGATAGCGTTGAGATGCCAATTCTATAGTAGTAATGCAGGTCAGTTAGAGAACTTCCGGCAGCCAGATATCTGTAAATTATTTAAAAGTAAGGTAATTTTCTAAAACAGACATTGTTTTGAACAGTTAAACAATATTTTATTGTAATTGTTTTAGGCCATGAAATGCAACGCAGATGGAAGAGCTTGAGAAATAGCTTCACTAGGGAATTAGCAAAGCAAACGATATCTAAGTCAGGTGACGAAGCGTCCAGCAGAAAATCATACGTTTATTTTGAAATGCTTAAATTTTTAAAGCCGACTTTTCAAAACAACAGGTAAAATCTGATTTGTGAGATCAAAAAATAGTTTTTTTTTTTTTAATTTATTGAAAATACTAATTTATGATTTTTTTTAAGAACACACTCAAGCCTGGAACCTGAAAATGAATGTCATGAACTAGAAGCACACATTCCGGAGGAATTTATTTCTCCGAGAGATCGTGGCCAAAAAATCAAAAAAAAATCGCATGACTCAGAGGATACTTTAAAGGAACTTAATGACACACTGAGAGAGTCAATAAGGTTGCGTTCTGACAGAGCTGATGACGATGATGACAAGTTATTTTTACTTTCCCTACATGCACATTCAAAAACCATTCCTGAAAATAAAAAGTTACTTGCAAAAGCAGAAATTATTCAGGTTTTAGCAAAATATAATGATCCACTGCCATGTGGTTCCGACAATTATAACAGATATCTCATTCCTTCCACTGCTTCTGCTCCTATCCATTATCCGCCATATCTGCAAAATGAATATTACCAAAGAAATATGCACCACCTTAACCATCACTCTGTTCCCAAGCCTAACACAACGGTGCAGAAGACTACCAACCAGCAATCTCCAGTTCCATCTGACGATTCGAGTTTGCTCTCACTTATGAGCAATGAATCTTCTTAAAATGTAATGTATTAATGTTACATATTCATGCAGATTTATTTTTAAATTTTTGACAGTATAATAAATTCTATAATTACAAAAAGAATTTTTTATTACCTAATTGTTACAGCCAATCTCTCAATCCCTGGGATACATTTTCGCATATTGGTGTCCTGGTAATTAAATCCAAACTTTATTTTTTCATGTAGTTCATGAAACGTAGACTGTGACATCCTGAAGTAATTGAAGAACTTTCTATCATCCGACAGAACTTCGTTAAACAACGTATAAAATGCACCACTTTCTAATCTCTTAGCACATATTGGATGAACCCACTTCCTTCTTTTCCTTTTCTTTTTTTTGAGATTGTTTAAAATGCATATTGCCGCGGCCAGTTCCTCAGGTTCCAACATTCTGAATGAAACTAGTACCAATATGAATTACAACAATCGCCTTCATTGTCGGTGAGAAAGCGGGAGCTGTGTCTCTGACGTAAGAGACACCAAGTGGCTCTGAAGTGGCCGCGCTAAGATTCCGGTGGCCGGTGAGAATTCAGTGGCCGGACACCGAGTGTCCCGTGTGAAACGAGCCTAAGTTCGCGCAGTATCTTCCGGAGATATACCGGACAGCCTGCATTAAAGCGTGTTATTTACGGGACATAAGTAGGAAGGTGATAGTTTCCAGTACATAAGACTCGACAATAACAAAAAAATTTATTGGAAATGAAAGATACAAAAAATATTCCGCCCAAACTAAAAGCTCGTTTCATGCATCGTCGTTTCGTAAGCGTTTAAAGATTAACCGCTATCAATTGCACTGCATCCCAAACAACGTCCTCCTGCCACCAGCGCTAGACCCAGATTCAAAGAAGTATCTTTGTCACAAATCTGTCGATACTGGAGAAATTACCATCATACGTTATAATGGCAGCGTGCCTCAAGGGCAAAGGCGTTCAATGCTGATCAACATAGCGTATATGGAAGGGGTGGGTTAAATGCGGTGGGTATCAAATAAGACGATATCATAGGGTTTGGTATTTCAATCCCTCTATTCCAGTGGTTTCCAACTGCTGGTATACGTATCCCCAAGGGTACGTCAGGTTGCTTCAAGGGGAACACTTTGTAATCTGTTGGCCCTGTTAATCACTAAGATAATAAAAAAAAACAATTACGCAAACATTACCATCACCAAAATACATTTTAAAACAATCAAACTGTGTGTGTGAATTGTATTATTATAATAAACCTCGAAAAACTGGCTTCATTTATTTATTTGTCATTTCAGCTGTAGGGGGTACGCGAGGTTGAGCTCTTTCATCAATCAAGTGGTACTTGGAAAAACTAATTAGGAACCAATGATCTGTTGTAGGGATGTGACGGATATCCGTTTCTGCTAGTACGGAACTTTCGCGTGAAATCCAACATCCGGTTTCGCATCCTCAATTTTTATTGTGGATGTATAACGAATGCTTTGTTTGCATTGCAATATAAATTATTCTTTTCTCTACGTACGAGATTCTGAACATCATCCCTTGGGTAACAAAAGCGTAGTTGTTTCTTCTGGCAATTTTGCAATAAAAATAACAATGAACTGAATGGTGTTATCACCTAAGCGATAAATTTACAAGTTTAAACTTGCATGTAACGTAAAGCATCATATTCACGGTCCAGGTTACAGGACATCCGTGTAGAAGTACCGTAGGATGCGCTCATCTATTCACGCTAATAGAAGCGGTCTAACAAAATGTTCCAAGCAAGAGTCCTTTATCGGAAAATCGGATCATCGTGGTCCTACTAGTTGGACTGTGAATGCGCCACTATACAGTAGCTGTGGAAAGGGGCGTCCATGTGAGGGGAAATAGGGGGGAGCGGGCGGCGAAATCTCGGGTCGACGGAAATCTAAAAGAAAAGTCTCAAAAAACTGCTAGGCCGATAAGCAAAGTGGGGGGGGGGGGGAGTCCGACCAAATCTCACATGATGGGGGGTGGGGGAAGAGGGAGGCTGGCAGGCACGGAGAATTGCGGTGGCGTGGCCTTGTGTTTGACGCTTCAATTAGTAGAGCCGCGAACTCCGCGAAGTTCATATGACAAAGATTGTTTTCTAGACGCGTATGTAGTTATGTAAATAATTTAATTCACTTGTGAAACCATCACACGTTTTTGTTGTTGGAAGATGAGGCAAAAAATAAGTCAATAAGGCAGTATTATATGGAAATTGCTTATGAAAAATGTAGAATTTGGTATAAAACATATACTTTTTTATTTTAAATTCATTTCTTATAAAATATTCGATAAATTTGTTTTTCCACCTGCGCATCTTCTTCCTCAAACATCTGCATCAGCGGATGTCAAGCACTAACATTCGCATCCGTAAAAATGGCCTCTGTTACAATCCTAGTCTGTTGTATAAGTTTTTTAATGAGAGTCTCCCTTCATGAGTTTTGGTTAGGGGGCATCCATAAATTACGTGAGGTGTTTTTCGGATTTCCGGACCCCCCCTAGAAATCGCTGTCGCAACTTTCTGAGATCTTTTTTTTAGGTCTCGCCAATGCCGGTTATACCCCCACTTATCGACGAAAAACCCCCCTAATATCGACTATCCCGTCATTTGTAGACCTTTGAGATTTCGTCGGACCCCCCACCCCTATTTCACCTCACGTAATTTATGGACGCAGCCGTAGATTGATTCACTGGTGCCATAACACAGTTTCTCCATGTCACTTGTCTTTGGGAGAAGTAGAATCCGTTTAATACGTGCTCCTTACAGTAAAACATCATTAGACAAAGAAGAAGAGAAAAAAAATCGAAAGGCCACCACTCTCTCTAATTCACTAGCGAACTGGCACCAATATTCTACATCTACAGCTACATCTATACTCTGCAAATCACAAATACTGTGGGTGGCAGAGGGTGCTAAGCACCAATCCTAATTCTGCGCATTCCAATCCCGAACAGATCGAGGAAAGAAGGAATACATAAATGAATCAGTACGGCATCTCATTTCTCTAATCTTATCCCTCCTGTCATTGCGACCTAAATAGGTTGGTGGAAGAAGTATTTCGTTGCACTTGTAACTTAAAGATTTTTGCATATTCTCCAGCAAATTCAAACGAAAACGACGTCGTCTGTCCGCCAAACAATCCCAGCCCAACACGCGTATCAGGTTTGTGACACTTACGTAAGGACTGTAACTAGCAGTCACGAATCGAGCGGCTCTCCTCTGTACTATCAATCAATCCCTTGCGATACGGATCCCAAATTCCACAATAGTATTCCAAATGCGGACGCACTAGTGTTTTCTACGCTATTTCCTTTGTATGAGCATTACAACTTCTCAAAATACGTCCTATGAATCGTAGTTTGGAATTAGCTTTGCCTACAACGTAAGTTATGTGCAAGTCCCATTTCATGTTGCTTTGTACTGTTACGCCTAGATACTTCAGGGAATCTACAGTATCAACAACTGAATTGTTAACTTTTTACTCCTGAGCAAGCGGGGTCTTTTTATTACTTATGTGCATTGCCTTGCACTTTTTACAGTTAAGTGTAAGCTGCCATTCACAGCACAATTCCGAAATAACATCCAGATCGCGCTGTCTCTGTGGCCGACCCCTTTACAGTCGGCCACACAGACGGCAATTTCGCCACGTTGTCACGCCTGGTTTTTGTTAGGGCGCTAATGACCCCGCTGTCGACGCGCCCTAAAACAACAACAACAACAACAACAACAACAGATTGCGCTGAATTTGTAAGCAATCGTCAGAGCACCTCACTTCCCTATAAATAAGTGCATCATCAGCAAAAAATCGCATTACACAACACCTTCATTACCAATAATTTTGTTACTGATTCGGGACTAGATGTCACCTTGCTTCTCTTTCCGCCTGCATAGAGGCCTGGCCTGAATGGCGTTTAAAGCGCTTATCATTTGTTGAGATACATGAAAGATAGGTTTTGCATTCGTGAATATCGGATTGATCTTTTAAAATAACCATTACTTGCGAGCCCCAGCCCAACAGAGATAGCAGAACTTCACTTGATGAAACTGAAAACCGTCTTCAGTACGAGACGAGAATAAGTGAGATGCTGTAATGTGACTAAGCTGTCGCGATGGTTGGTTTGGCTTCAGTATGGCGCCGGCCTGGAGTGTGGGCTTGACGTCCGTGGCTCGTCAGTCAGACAGTGAGTCACAGACCTCTGCGACGGTCTCTAATTTCGGAAAGTGAGCCAGGGTCTCCATTGTGCTCGCGCTTCCTGGAAACTCTCTGGACACTGTGTCGTCTCTGGCCAACGTCGACTTGCGACTGACGGCGTGCTACTGAGATCCCGACGACAGGATTGTGACGAAATTCTCGATTACTTTCAAATTTAGGCCCCGAGGTAACGTTCCGCGTATAACGTCTGAGTTGGTCACGAGTATATGTGAATGGCTGTTGCATTATACTGTTAACTAGTGACCTCAGCCATGGAAACTTATAATTAAATGTGTTTTTCTTCTTTCATGTTCTTAATGTGAGATTGACTTACGAGGTTTGCTTAAAAATGTCTGTTTTACGGATTATAACATATATTATTGTATGCTATAATCATAAATTATTTTAAAAACAAACTTTGTCTGTAGAGAGCGACGATGACAAAATTTGCTGCAAAGTCACATTTCAAATTTTGAGGATAGCATCACCATCTTGGTCGAGATAAGGAACTTTGTATGAAACCTTAATCTGTCTGGAATTGCTACAAAATGCTAGCCAAACAGTTGAGTAATTTAAACGAAGAAAAAAAAAATACATAAGGATTATTTCGCTGACAAGTTGTCCGGCTCCACGTTTAGACAACACCGTAGTGTGAAAGTACTGTCAGACGAATGTACAAAGGGTATCGCTCAAGGAAACAAGAACACGAGAACATCTGTTGTAGCGTTGTAAGACTTATTTTCCTGAAAAAAAAGATGCATATGCTAGTTTCCAAAAAAAATAGAAAATTTTGTTAATGGCAATAGATGATTGGAATGTTTACAATGTTTGTATAGATGCTGTTATTTTCATGACAGGAACAAAGATGTATTAAAGGACAAGAAAAAACCCTTATGCAGCTATTTATGAAACTTGAGCAAGCGATTTTTTTCATACTGTTCTCTTTAAAATAAATAAATAAACCCTTTTTTTCGGGAGTAAAGTATACATGTTGCCTTGGAAGAGTTCTCCTCGAGAGTCTTCACTAGAACGGCTCCTTTGAGAAGATGCGAAAATCCATAAGCAACTCTCGTTTAGTTGTATCAGTTGACATAAAACTGCAGAATTTCAGAGAGAAGCTCAGTAGAGTGAATTCTTTGGAATATTAAAACAGTCTTCTATGTTTACAATAAACTTTGCTATTAGTAGTGATTGGTTCAGCAGGTGTATTGTTTGTTGCTGGTCATAACGAATTCCTCTATTACAAAGAATGGACATGCTACGCAAGTGCTATCTACCGACAGTTCACAAAGCGGACTGCATTCGGATTCAACTATTACTTAAAGAATAATGAAAAATGTAGAACTTCAAGTTTCTGAAGGAGGACAAGTGGTGGGTTCTAATGCGGCATTGACGAATGGGTTTAGATGAATCAGAGAATTTTAACAATAAATTTGTGTACAAACTAGCATCAGTAGCTTCTATTCCTAATAGCTTGTTCAGAACAGTCACTGAAGAGATAGAAGTACCTTCACTATTGATACAAATACCTTAAAACATTGTCAGCTAGAGCGACAAACATGTCTTCATTTTTTCGTTGGTAATAGCTTCGGACGTGTAGTAAGTAAGCATGCTGTCCAGTGAGTACTGAAGAGGCCACGCCACCTCCTCCATATTGCCATAGCTCAGCAAACCGAATACAGAGCTCTACTTACTCCATTCTGCCATAAGCTCCATTCTCTTTCATTTCTATTAAACTAGTATTGAAATATACAGAGAGTGGTATTGTTAAAAATAATTAGCTTTGGTATATGCAAAACGTGGCGCTTTCCTGGTTTATATGTATATTCGCTGAGTAAACAAGATCAAACCATTCCTGAACCTCTGTCAACCCAGAACAAGTCACTCGGATTATTTCCGACGAATTCCCAAAACTTGAAAAACAAAGATTAAATTCTTCAAATTGTCTTCTACAGTTTGTTTTCTGCATTTAGTATGCGAAATACATAAAAGACAAAAATGTATACAACAGCTGCAATTATATTTTTGGAAGGAGACAGTTGCAAGGGTAGAACGAACCTACTGCTGACTCCCTCTTAGGAGGAGAGTAGACGAAATGTTGTGGAACGAGATCCGTGAATACAGCCGCCTGGGGCTCAGCCGACGGACACCTCCGTCCTCGTGTGTTTGTTTGGTGTTCCATAAACTAAAGCGTGCGTTCTTGGCTGGGACGGATACACGGTACCCGATGGCATTACTTTAGGTTAATGACCAGTTTCCTTCTTCGATATTCCGGGACCAGTTTATAAACAACACTTCACGACTCATGGCTACAAAACCGGGAGACTGGTATCAATTTCGAGTGATTCTGTCTGGTATTCCGTACTGCAATAATAAATTTACAGAAAGTCGTAGGAAACCTACATTAGTTTGTACAGAGCGGCGATCAACGACTTCTGTCGAAGTTTCATGTTTCGTAATGCCTGCGAGTTTCATCAACCCTTTCGTCATTTAAAATGAGTTTGTCAAAGGTAACTTTTTAAGCGAAAAATTAACCTCGCTTAGGTGTCGGCCTTCCTGACAGTGTAGGTGGGACCATGGAGAAAGGAAGATAGAGGAGACGAAATAACGCTAAATCTGTGTAACCTCATAGAAACACTCGTCTCCTACTGCGCATGCGCGGCGGCCATGGGAATCACCCCAAAACATTGGGCTGTTTGCACTGTCTCTGCTCCTGAGAATATTTCATTTCCTAATATTATAAAGTTTTCTATAATGCCAAGTTGTGTTGCATACGGTTGCACAAACAGACAAGATAGGAAACAACCTGGAATAACGTTACATAAGTTGATCACATTATAATTATTGTTCTTGAAGTGCCTGATACGTAACTGCAACATTAGGGACTATCGCTATAAATTTATTCATTGCTCTCAACAGGATGATGTTGTTCTCAAATGTTTGTTGGTGTAGTGTAGACAATCAGCATATGTTACTACTTTGCACTTAAAAGTTTAGCCTTATTGTAAACAAGTGTTGAAAGTCTAATTTAAGTGGGTCAAGTTTACATCGCGACTCAGTAAATATGGTATTCTGTATGCTTTACTCCAGTTTCAATTTACACTGAAAGTGTACGATGAAATTAATTGTATAATTTATTATTGCACGTGCGTTATTCCAATTGCAGTTTATACTGAAGTTATATGTTGGAATTAGTTGTGATAATTTATGCTACATTAACTATGAATCCTGATATTGCCAATGTTGTTATAGCTAGAAATATAGTTTACATTGAATTTTGTGTGTTGAGGTGGGCAGCACACCATGACCATGGCGATGCTATTTGGTGACTGATTCTCATGTTAATCGACGAGACTAATTGAAAATCAAGAGTAATTTTTTTTGATATCTCCCTTAGTTCTCGAGATATCAACTATCAAAAATTATTTACAGGTATAGTTCCTTGAGCCTTTGGAGACGTTTTTGTTCTGAGCCAGGCCGCGTTTCAACCTAACAACAAGGATTAGTAAAAAATAAAACAAGCAAACTGCATGTGCAGCAAAATTATTTTTTGGTACAGTCCGCATCACAACCTAACAACCTCACTTTTGAGACAGTATATCTCGAGAAATAAGCAGGATATTAAAAACAATCATTCTTCATTTTTGATCTTTCTCGTCGAGTTACATAATAATCCATCATAAAATTGCACTACCACTGTTATCGTAAGATTCCCTTGAGGTTTTTGTGCCTATTCGCCGTGTTTTTACGGCTGACCAATATGGCGACCTCCCCACCTCACTTCTCTCTAACCGGCTTCACTCCAGTGCGTGGTGAAGGTCCCTTGCGTCGTCTCCTCTATCTTCTTTCTTCCATGGATGGGACGGGTCAAAATTAATTGAAACTGTACAGAATTCTGCCTGCAAGTTAGTTTTACGCTCAAAAAAGCACAAACGTATTTCAAACACTATACTGTTCGTTTCTGAATAATAGCAAAAATGGTCACTATAGATTTATCAGCACTAACAGATGGTGTGGGGAAGGGGGAGGGGGGGGGGGAAGAAAAGAGAGTGCGAAAAACCGTTTGATAAACACCAAAAATGAAAGAAACAGTTTGCTGGAACAAAGAAATTTTAAAGTGACATTTCATTGATTAAAATTAAATTTTGCACATTTACACCACGCTTTTTTTTTACAAAATGGTTTCTAGCCAATCAAGCCTAGCAGTCAACTACTACCACGTTATTGCCTCTCTGCCCAATATTTACACATTGGCTGGGATAAACCAACCTGTGAAATCGTTTTCCACAACTTCTATGATTATCATCCTGAGCCATGGAGGAAGGAATAATATGGAGACGACGCAAGAGACCTTTACCACGCATCGGAGTGAAGCAGGCCGGCGGAGGAGTGGGGGGGGGGGGGGCATGGCCGGAGTGGTGGGGGCTTGACCGCTTCCCAACAAACACGGGGAATATATACAAACACCTCAAGGGGACTCTAGGATAAACGTGACGCCGCAATCTGGTGATGGATTATTATGTAACTCGATGAGATAAATAAAAAATGAAGAATAAAATTTTTTGATATCCTGCTTAGTTTTCGAGATATTCTGTCTCAAATGTGAAATGGTTTTGGTTGAAAATCAGAAGAAAAAATTATTCAAAGTCAAATTTTATGATGAATTTTTATTTAAAAAGACGAGACAAATAAAAAATAAAGAGTAAAATTTTTCGATATTTCACCTAGTTCTCGAGATATACTGTCTCAAAAGTGAGGTGTCTTGAGTTGAAATGCAGAAGAAAAAATTTCGCAAAAGTCAAATTTAATGATGGATTCTTATGTAAAACGACGAAAAAACTCGATAATAAGGAATAAATGTTTTCTATATCTTGCCTAGTTTGGGGGATATACAACATCCAAATTGAGGGGTTTAGGTTTGGATGCAGGCTGGACCAAAAATTCATTCTGTCAAAGCCACAATGATTACATGGTTGACATGCAGAATGGATATTTCAGTTTTATTACTACCACTTGTGGTTAGTCTGAAATGTGTCCTAGACCAGAAAAAAAGTAAGAGGACCCACTCTAGGGATGAGCAACCCAGACATTTTGTAGGCTGGTACCAGAAATAAAATGTTTCCGCATAATTTATAGTTAGTATAAAGTGTATCAACAAAAAGTAAAGAGTGATACTTTACTATAATGTATGGTTGGCATCATGCGGTGTTCTTTTAAGTAACTTCAAGCAAGTGTGCTCCAATCATAAATGCGATGATGAGTCACTGTCTGAACAAGCGTATACTTTTTTCCACAAAATAACTTATCACGCTAGAAGAACTCTACTTCAACTTCTGTTTAAAAGGGCAGAGGCTTTATTATTACCTTTAAAAATAAAAGAGCCGTTTCACAATTGTTGCTATTACAGGAATGTACAAGGAACTTTATGACACAGAATTTGATTCATTACTTTCCTTTACTTCACATTATTAATAATGAATTAACATGTGGTTAAAGGTAGGGACCGTGCACAAACTACACGGCCCGGTCCGGGGGGGGGGGGGGGTGCTGGAAGGCTACGATTTCAAAATCGGTAAAAATAGGTATAGACGTATTTACAAACAAAATCAAGTCTTATATGAAGCTTTAAAAATAACCTAAGTCAGTGGCCTGAAATAGCTATTTAAAAAATTAATAAAACTCACAGCTTCTCACATAACAGTTAATTTCTTCATCCATTGTCAGTATAATCAGCAACGTGACGAAAGAAATCGTAATAGTAAATTCACTGAATCGCGAAGTAAAACACGCCCCTTTAAATCTCATTTTAAACACTCGTTAAAAAATAATGCTAGTCTATTATGTGAAAAATAGCAAGTTTGCTGATTTTCTACACTACACCAAGAAAAATTTGAGAACAAAGTCATCCCATTGAGAGCTATGACTAAATATTTATAGACGTGCTGCAAAGTTTGCGGTGTCTACCGCTCACTTCAACAACGATAATTACAATTCAACTTACTTATGAAATGATATTCCAGGTTCTTTCCTGTCTGGCCTATTTATGCAACCGTACGCAACACAAGCTGGCATTTTTAAACACTTATACACAATACTAAATGAAATAATCACTGCATCTACCACAATGTGAACACCTTAATTGTTGGGAAGCGCCATATGGTCGCTGCCGGTGCTGCCACCATGCGGGAGAGTTTAGTGCTTGCTTCACCGATTTAACGTCACTTCTCCTCCATATAATTCCTTCCTCCATGTCCTGAGCAGCCTATCACAGAACCAACTCAGTGTTTTAACGGCAGTGAAAACATTTTAGATCTTTTCGTTACAGAAAGCACAGTGTTATCAGAAGATATTTCAACAACTGCAGGATTAAGCGATAATAAAGTTGAAATTACAATTGTAAAATCAATATCTGATTATTAAAACAAAAGTATTGTTTATACATTTAAAATATTTTAAAAGTACCTAAATGATAGCAGCGATCATTTAAAGCAATATGATGCACTTCTTAAGAGACGGTTCACTCAAATAATTAGGGAAGCCATCAACAGACATATTACAAAGCGGACAATTCGGAGAACGAGCTTAACAACACAATTAGAAATGACGATAGTAAAAAATTTGATATCCATCCTGAGGAAATCATGAAGGAAATAAGAAAGCTGAAAAAACATAAAGGGGCTGGTGAAGATAATATTACTACAGATATCTTAAAGATAGCCGGATGTGACATTGTACCTTATCTTGAAATATTATTTAAATTGAGTCTAGACACTTGCTGCTTACCACAGGACTGGAAAAGTGCAATAGTAGTACCGGTACATAAGGGAGGGGTGAGAAATAGAGTTGAGAATTACAGGCCAATCAGTTTGACATCAGTGGTAGGTAAATTAATGGAAAGATTGATATGCAACCACATCAGAAATATATGTGAGGAACGTAATTGGTTTTCAAGCAGGCAACATGGTTTCAGGCAAGGATATTCATGCGAATCTCAGTTGGTGGGATATATGCAAGATATTTCAGATGAAATGGACAAGGGAGGCCAAATTGATAGTGTAGCACTAGATCTGTCTAAGGCGTTTGACAGAGTAAGCCATAAAATGGTAGTAAATAAGGTAAAAACCATTGGAGTGGATAAGAAAGTGATTTGCTGGGTAGAAGAATTTTTAAAAGGTAGAAAACAGAAAGTTAGGGTAGGAAATGTAGTATCAAAAGAAGTGGAAGTAAAAATGGGTGTGCCACAGGGTAGCGTATTGGGACCATTGCTATTCATTATTCTAATGAATAATTGTGTTGCCTGTTTACTATCTGAAATTAGATTGTTTGCAGATGACATAATGCTGTATAAAAGAATCAAAACGATAGAGGATTGTAAACAGTTGCAGGGTGATCTGGACAGGATATCTAATTGGGTTAGTAAACATGGAATGAAGATAAATGCAAAGAAGAGTCAGCTTATTAGATACACAAATAAAAAACAAAAGGTTAATTATGAATATAAGGTGGGGAAAGAATTGCTTGCTGAAGACTTGAAATGCAAATATCTTGGAATTACTTTTGATAACAAACTTAACTGGGCAGGACACATAGGACAGGTGGTAGGAAAAGGTTTCAGAGTTCTGCACTTGTTGGAGAGAGTTATGAGGGGATGTACGAGAGAAGTCAAGGAATTGGGTTACAAAACTTTGGTCAGACCATTGCTCGAATATGGTAGTGTAGTATGGGACCCTCATTTTACGTATCAAATACAGGAGTTGGAGAGGGTGCAAAGAAGGGCTGCTAGATTTGTTTCTGGAAATTATCGCAGAATGCAATCAGTGACGGATATGATAAAGGAGCTGGAATGGGATTCATTGCAAGACAGGAGGAGGATGAGGAGGGTCATGGGAGTGTACAGGGCATATACTGGTGATGAGGCATGGAAAGATATTGCAGTAGGTATGAAAAGTAGTGCATGGAAGGGAAAAGATGACCATGACCACAAGCTGGCACTCGATTTAAGGCACAAGGGTGTAGGAAGATTCTCTTTTTAAGGTAAGGGTGTCAGGGATTGGAATGAGTTACCAAGAGAAACGATGAATAATTTACCAAAAACTTTGAAGGAATTTAAAGAAAAAATTTGTAGAGGGCAAATGTAGGTGGGTGCAGGATAGGGGGAAGATAGCTGTGTAGGGAAATTGCCACCGGAGCCTGTGCTCCATTGCAATTAAATTAAATTAAATTAAATGATACAAGGCAAGAATTAAATTCAGTACACGCGAAAAGCAAAGAGTAGAACAGGAAACAGTATGGATCAGGGAAATTTAAACTGAGCTACGACAAAAAGTAACACATGCAATTTCAGCCGAAATTCGTTCTCTAAAAGAAGCATAGAAAACACAAAGAAACTTTGTTCATACAAAAAAGTGAAAGGTTACTTATATATCCAACAGTATGACATCATTAATGCAAAGTGCAAATCAGTTGGGAATAAGTGAAAGATATGACAAGCCCAACATTCTTAATACTGAACTTAAAAATTCATTTACTAAAGAAAATACAGATGCCTTACCGCTTTTTCCACGTCGCGTAGTGGAGAATTGTCTTTGGTTCGTTATAGTAATCTCTGCAGGTGTCATAAAGCAGTTAAACATTCTGAAATTGGTGAAAGCATCGGGCCTCGTAAAATGCCAGTGAGAGTGTTTTCAGAGTACGTGACTCTAGTCAAATGATTGCCATCGTTAAACGAGAAAAATGATACTTTATGACTGGAAGATCAAGCAGATTGCTTTTATTTCCAAGAAAGGATATCGGGTCAACAACCAACTGATCTTTCTGACATCTATCTGCAGTAGGCTTCCGGAGCATATCATATCAAATTCATGTTAATGAAAATTATTCATGTTGGATCACAGTTTGATAATTTTATTTCTCCGATTTTCAGAAGGTTTCGTAATGGAAATTCGAGTGTATTCAATATTGCAAAAGATTTGTAAATGTACATATGATTTCACCGTAGGAAAATATGTCGTAGGAGGAGAAGTGTTTGTTTATCTAGAAGTTGAATCGGGCGTCGCGTAGGAGAGCGTAATACGACCAGTTCTATCTCCAGACATTTGTAAACGATCCTGCTAACTGTTGTTTATTGATGGTACGCTCTCTGTAGAGACGTTAAGTGTTCGGCTTATTGTTTAGAGATTTAGCGTGATTTCGACGTCATTTTAATATAGTGTGATAAACGACAGCTTAAATTAAACTGCGATAACTGCGAGATAAACTACATAGTGAATAAGAAGAGATCAATTTCCCATAAATAATCCTTTAAGTACTTAGGTGTAAGAGTACAAAGCAACATCGAATGGCGTCTGCACCAGTGGCGTAGCTAAGTCAACAAGGGCCCCGGTGCAAAAAAAAATATTTTGGGCCCTCAGGCCAGATGGGCGGCCTTTTTTTGTTTTGTGTTGGTGGTAGAGGCCCCCTGAGCTGAGGCTGGGCCCTTAGTGAGAGGCTCCCTGTGTCTCAGGAGCCCCCTTAAACGAAGGTAGAGCTAAAAATATCGACAGTTTACCGTGAAGGCCCGTGGGCTCTCTGAACTACGCTTGGGGGCCCCCTGAGGTACGCTTTGGGCCCCCTGAGCGTAGGAGCCCCGGTACACTGCACCGTCTACCCCTATAGAAGCTACGCCCATGATCAGCACATGACATCAGTCGTTGTAACCGCTAATTCTAAACTACGATCACATGTCGAATTTTTAAGAACTGTAACGTATTTGCAAAGGAAATAACGTGTAACATCCTGGTTCAGTAGTTGAGCGGCAAAAGTCACCACCTAAACCCTTTCCATTCCTCGTGTGCAACCCTGTACCGCCTCTAATGACCTCGACCTCGACGAGGCATAAAACCTAAAATAAAAAGGCAAGAAAACCACATATCGAGAATCGTTGTGTTGTGTGGGATCTACGTTTCAAAGGGTTGATTAATAGTATCGACAATGTGCAGAGAAGAGCCGGCGGTTATTGACCGTTTTGCGTCAGAAGTGTCACATAACTGATACGGAAATTAGGCTGGGAATCTCTTGTAGATCCACGACGCAGTTTCTACATAGATTTCCGGAGCAACAAGTGAAAAATTTGTGTCACATACATATGAAGTGAAAAACTTGTCTCAATGACAGGGTAGATAAACTAAGTGAAATAAGGTGGCATACTGACGCCTATATGAATTCATTCCCCCTCGTGCCATTAGGTATAGGAACGCACACAGAAGATGTTAAATTTGGTGTAAAGGATTCTTTGGCAATTCTCTCTTTAAATTTAGATACAATTTGCTACCTAGACTCAGGTAACACAAGTCAGAGATACCAGATCTTTATGTTAGCAGCTTCTGAAACAAATAAAGGAGCTTTGTAACTTCTCTACTTTTGCAATCGAAGGCTCCCCCGGTGAATCTGATGTTGAAGATCTCTCTGGTATGCGCCCGGATCAATTGATCGTAGTTCAACGAATTTTCGACGGCGTAACGCTCCATCATCTTCAGGTCTACCGACCGGCGTGAGGAGCGCAGTCCAGGACGCGACTGCCGGGCCGGACCTGTTGGGGCGGTATTTATACCCTTCAACCCATCCCCTCCACACCCGCCGCGGCGCTCCGATAGCGGTGGTGGGGGCGGTACGCTCCGACGCGTCAAGCAGTGATCTTCATCTGTATGCCACCCTCGTCGCACACCGTGCCACTTTTCTCTGCCAAATATTTTCATCAAGTGGCGGAATTGTCGTGAATTAGTCAACACCAAATCGCAGGACAACGATAGAAAAAATATCACTATATAGTAAAAGGACTGTGCACATCGTAGAACACGGAGCTGCCACGGTGTGATTGATGTTGCAGGGCGGTGCGCAGCTCGCACGAGGGCTCCAGGAAGCGGCGCAGTCGGCGCGTGTTCGCGCTGTACTCGCTGTACGCGTGGGGCCTGCCCACTCTCATCACGGCCATCACGGGGTACCTGCGACACTCCGGCCGCATCAGGGGCTTCAGCGACGAGAACTGCTTCATCAAGAGTCAGTAACAACCCACCCACCTCAGCTCCTTACTTTTTAACATCCTGGCACACTTTCACATTGAACGAAAATGTCACTTTCCAACATCCCCACATCTCCTCAAATGAAACACCTCACTCAATACACAACTGACATAACATTATCGATTTTGTGTTACAAAGTGTGGAATCGTGCATAATTTAGAGTAATAATGACTTGTGATACTCCTGACAGATAGAAACTGTCACGTGATTTTTCATGCTTCCGCGTCCGCCTTAAGGCGCGTGGTTTTGGAGGCCGTGCCACGTTATTTATTTATTTTCCCATATACAACATAGCCCAGCACCTATTATCTAATCTGGGCCCTTATTTCCATTATTTTACATTTACATATATTTGTATCTTATATATATATATAACGTATTATAAACAATGTATGCAAGAAAATTTTGATTCAATTTCCAATATCTATTACATCCACTGTTATTGAACAGAATGGGTACCACACCACTACTACATCTACTACTTCTGCTATTGTCCCTAATATTACTACTAGCATTACTACTACTACTACTAATGCCATTACTACTACTACTAATACTACTATTACCACCACCAATTGTCACAGCCACACTTCGGTCCACTAATGTTCATTTTTCTTGGTGATGAGTCCCCTCGAACCGGCAGCACAGTCAGCCGCCCAGGCCATCAAGAGTTGAGCTCCTGGAATACCAAGACGACCCCAGCTGTCGCTCAGACACGTTAGCCGAAGTGTACGATCCGCCTCCCCACCACCTTGCCTATTGTCGTTTCAGCTACCCGGGCCTTTGATCCTTACCGACGGTGTGACAGACAGAAGCACTCTTCAAGCGGGACCGGTCCCATGGTCCGCTCCTTGGTAGCTGGATCGGCCAGGCCCGCAAATGTCCGGATGGCGCGAAGCCAGCTTCAGTTAATGATTACTAGTTTTTCGGGGTAAGCTGCGTTGTTCGTCTGGTGAAAGCTGCAGAATGGTATCCGAAAGCTTAGACTATTAAATAAACAACACGGCATACCCCGAAAATCTGCTAATCAGAAAATGTCATGTTTCACGTTTCTTTAATAAACGAATATTATAATATCCTTGAACAATTTTTACCCTTTCAAAGCCAGTGCACAATGTAGAACCACAATTACTTTTAACGTGAGAGTGTCTTTTAGTTTAGTCTCCAACAATCATAGATACAAGCTAATTACTTATTCATCCCGCCGGTAATGTGCAGACCATGTAGACAGACGTGTAGAAAAATGCTTATTTAAGACAATGCGCGTTTCTCTGAGACGTATGGTCCGGCATCAGAGAAAGAGATCGTTGTGACCAATGCACATTGTTCTTCACTGTTAATCATCTGTGTTTTATACTTACCACGAGGGGACTTGTAAAAAGGGACCTGATGAAGTTTGCAGCTTTCTGTGTGATTATGTAAACACCTGTGTACCGCCTGAGGTGAAAACTCTACATGTGTTCAGTGATGCCTGTGGCGGGCAAAATCGAAACCATACTCTGGTCAGAATTCTATTGAGTCTCACCATGATTGGCCGGTTTGAAAAAATTCATCAGTACTTCCCAATACGTGGACATAGATCGAATATACACACCTTTACAGTATGATACCCTCATTCAAAATTCAAAGAAAAAATCACCATTTGAAGTGAGATCTGTCAAAACTGAGCAGATAGTCAGCTACAAGGAATGGCGGCCCTTAATATTCAAGAAGTATACAAAGAGTCTCCATCATCGAGCTGATTTCCAGATCAGTCAATACAGACATCTCATATACAGGAGAGATCAGAAAGGGTTTGTTGAAGCATTCAAATTCATAAATGGATTGAATAGTGATATTTTTCAACTATACAAACATTGTGGTGACCTGATGCTACCAGTAGACCGTGCCTACGATTATAAAGTTCCCATCGACCAGAAGAAGGTAATGGATGTGGCAAAGATAATGCAGTATGTTCCACATGAACATAAAGAATTCTACAACACAATATTGTAATGGTCAGCAGAAAATGACACAGAGGATATTGACTAAATGTATGAGGACAGTCTACGAGGGAGACATTATTCAAACTTAATCATTCTCTTTTCTTGTTTATTATTTACAGGTATATGGTGATTTTTGCTCTTGTCTACCTTTATATGCATAAGTATTTCTGAATGTAATTCTGCTATAATTTTTTTTCAATTTCACCTTGGAATAAACTTCTAACTAACAAAAATATTTGAAAAATACTTCATTCAGCAGTCAGTGAGATGCAAAAGGAAAGTATTCCATGCTCTTTGGACGTAAATTACAATGTCATGGACAACATTACATAATACTGAACAAGTGGAAAATATTAACCTCAATTAGTGCTACAAACCACCAATAGTAACTTTTTCTCTCCCACTTACCGTTTCCATTTTATAACGTTTTTTTCGTTTCCTGAAAAACTAGGTTACATGGAATGTTTCCCTTCTGCATCTCACCAATTCACTTATCTCATCACTTGTATATTTTTTATTTAACAAACAATTCTCTTTTCTCAAGTCATATAACATTATCTTTATCCATAACCCTAAACCTTCTGCCCTCAGGCTAATATTTTACTATTAATAATCCCGCCAGGATTTTTGTTGCTTCTCCAGTGAGCCAAACTGTTTCATCTCTTCTTTCAAACTTATTCATTCCAAAAAACCAAAACTCGTCCTCTCCATTCAAATCTTCTCTTCAACAACTCACTCTTCTTGACTCTTCTTTTATTTTTCAGAGATCTCATTATTCATCTTGTTATTCTTTGACCTACGAACTTAAAAATTTCGAGTTAATACACACCATTACAATTTATTAAATAAAAAATAGCTTAATTCATTTAAAATCTCACAAATGTGAGGTTGTGTACCTCACAAGTTACCATGAAATTCCCTGTATAAATTATTCCTGCCTCCTTTTTAATGTTAACCAAAAATAAATCTGGTGTTTCCTAATCAAATAAAGAAGAAGGTATTACTTTTATGCCAAAAGTGCTGTTATAGAGAATGCCATAAACCTCCAGAAACTCTGAACACTTTATCACACAGACAGCGAAGAAAAGACAAGAATGAATAAAAAAACTAATTGAAAAAGATAGAACATAAGTCCTATCGTTAAAATGCACTTAAATCTGCTTCTTTATTCGCTCATGAGTTAAAATCTGAACAATGAAAAATTTCCCAGATGAATGTTTACCAGTGAAAAGCAAATTGTTCCTTTGTAATGACAATATGGTACTTCAACATACAGAGTCTGTCCCAAACATAATTAGAATAAATTAGGGATAAAAATACTTTTGTAGATTAAAGTACAAATTACTGAAATTCTTCTAAATACCACTTTCATCCATCGAGCCAGTGGCGGCACGCTTCCTGGAACGCGACGACTGGAACCAAGTTCAGGTACCTAGTCACGGCCTCTTTACCTTTCAAATTTACTGTTCACCGCCCGTCTTTGAGTCAAAAACTGTTTGTTGATAACACATTTTGAGTAAAAGAAATATTTAAAAAATGTCAATCGCCTTCACCAAAGACTTGCCCATCCCTGCTTTTTTCGCGCCCGCGGAAGTCTTCGTGTGCTACTCTGCATTTTGTTTTTTTCGACTCGGGGTCGAGTTCGAAGATCATGCCTCGCTACAAATAACCACGTTATATGAAAAATTCAGATCACTTTCACAGCAGTCGAAGAAAACACTCGAGATTGTACACACTTTACTCATAGCTAAATGTTCTGTAAGAATGTGATGCACTGTATTTTTCGAAACATTTCACTCTTTCGCTGACATTCTGACTTTTAGACGTGACGGAATTGAGCATGCATCTCAATTTTTATACATTTTTGTTCCACCGTATGGTTGATGAACATCCAGAGCGTTTCTGGTCGCTAGTCATCTCCTGAAACATCTTCTGTCAGCAGAAAACACAGCTAGCTTCATCTTCTTAAGCATCCTTAATCATAGTAATGGTCTCCAAACCCGATTCTATGAGCTGGACACAATCGTTTCTGCGTGGTAAGTGGTACTGCGATTTCGCGACGCGGCCCTCAAATAGGGTTTCAGTCTAACAGTTATCGGCACACTGCAACGACCATGCAGAGTAATGACGCGGATCCCAAAAACCCCTACCACCATTCAGCCAAAAATTGCCGCACTCCAGGCATTTTGCGTCGGCGGAAAAAATAATTATTCAACTTATTTTTGTGACAAATAGGGGGCGTCCATAAATTACGTGAGGTGACAGAGGGGGAGGGTCCAGCGAAATCTCACCAGGGGGAGGGGGGGGGTCAATGGAAATCTCACGTGAGGTTTTGGAAAGTTAGAGCTAAAAAAAAGGTCTAAAAATGACACGAAAGTCTATTTTAGGGGGTATTTTGTCGAAAAGTGTGGGTGTAACCGGCTTTGGGAGAGAGGGATCTGTAGGGGCAGGGGGAGTCTCACGGGAACCAGCTCTCACCAACCAGATCTCACCAGAAAGGGGGGGTCCGAGAATCCGGAAAAATACCTCACGTAACTTATGGATGCCCCCTTACTATAGTGTTCCTTCAGTAGTAGGAGATTATCTTAATAGCCCGATAACAAACACAAGAAAAATTACTCAACTTCTATTAGTCTGGAATTCCATCTTCAGTTCTGCAGAAAAGGCTATTAATATCGTGTACGAACCACAAGTGTAAGAAAAAATGAGGAACAGAAAGCCAACACACAGAATCACAGTTTCTCGTTGCATCATTCTGATTCAGTGTCTGCTTGAACAACTAGATACAAATAAAACACGATTCTGCTGATGGTTACGAATGTGTGATAGTGTTTGATTGGATTGTGGTTGGTGTTGCAGCCGGCTCTCCGGACTACCTGCAGGTGTTCTCGACGCCCGTGGGCGCGCAGCTGATGGTGAACGTGGTGCTGTTCGCCCTCACCGCTCGCTGCTGCTGGAATGTGAGGGCGGAGCTGGAGCGCATGGCTCCAGTGGCCACCTCCAGGAGGCGCTACCGGGCAGACCTCAGCAAGTGAGTACAGTCCAGGCTACTGCTACGGGATCTGTTTTCCACTCAACAAAGCGAATTAGTTGATACTTTAACATTTATTTACTCCTTTTCCAAACAAAACATTTTTAGATAACTATGTACGTTTTCGCGGCGGCAATGCTTTATAAAAACTTCTCGGGTGCCTTTCTACCTTTCTGTGGAGCAGTAACATCAAAAAATAGCAAGGTTAATCAATAAATAGGGCATCCGTTCGATTTTTCGAGGCGCTAATGACCCCGCTGTCGACACGCCCGAAAGCAACAACAACATCGATTTTTCGACCTCCACCAAAAATTGGACAGCCGTTGCGAACTTCGAAGGATAGTCTCAATCTTCGGGCTCCTGGAGTGTACAAAATCCCATGTGAATGCGGCACTTCTTATATAAGGCAAACCTTAAGGACAATTAATGAAAGACGAAAAGAACACATCAAAACATTTTAAACTTGGACAAAAAGAAAAATCTGTCTTAGCCGAACACGCCACTGACAACGGACACGAGCCGTGCTTCGACAAAACGACACGCCTTTGTTACGCAAATAACTTTTGGGACAGTGTTGTGAAGGAGGCTATTGAGATTAGGCTTAGCAACAATGTTATTAATCGTGATCAAGGCCTCAATTTAAGCCAAGCTTGGAAGCCAGCATTTGGAGTATTACAAACGAGACGGAATCGAGCCATATTAGGGCATACGAGTGACCCGATCGTGACGTCACCAAGCGAGCAGGGCCTAACTAGATCACCCCTCCACGCGCTTTCCCCTCCGTTCCCGGCTGCTGGCGCTATATAATAGACTACCGTGCGGCAGACTTCAGTAATGTTAAGCGGGGGCTTGACAATGGAAGCAGTGCAAGCTTCCGAAACGTCGCCAGACGGCTCAATTCTGACGCGCCTTGAAACCCGAGAAGTTTTCATAAAACATTTTTAATCAATAAACAAACATTTTTAAATACAAGAAATTGAAATCAAATAAAACCATATTATATTTTCTTCTTTTTTCCGGCCACTAATTTAGAGATGAAAGCATTTTTCTAGAGACATGAGAGCTTCTTATCTGACAAGCTTCCTTGTCAAGGATCTTGAACGTTTTTTTTTTTCAATGTAACCCCAGAAACAATAGCACCATGTTGAATCGTAACAGGTTACCATATGTCCAATGTGTTCACCAGCATGCTTCAGATGACTTCCTAGTATATGAAAATATTGCAGTACGCGATCCAACTAACACATCTCTCTCCGTGGCGGAGTGTCCTTCACTCCTCCACTCTCTTCAACCTGCCGGTCACGAGAGATGGCCTCCCTTCCTTCCTGGTCGAGCAGCTGCCTCCAGACACCCACTCCCAGCATCCGTTGGTGACAAAATCTGCCAGCCAATCACCAGACGTCCATGGAAGGAAAGGACAAGCGCTACATTTAAGTACCGTTGCTGCAGCGTCCCCACACTCATTCAACCCTTCACAGATGGCGCGGGTGGTGCCTCTTCGTCACGACTTCGGGCGCACCCCAACGGTCAGAGAATGGGGTGACATGTGTCACTACGTCACCACGGTGTACATTCATGCCATAGTTAGATGGCAACGAGTTCGTATTTCTAAATCATCCATGCACATTGATTTGGCCAATTACGTCACAACCATCTTCTTTCAGCTTCTTGTATTCCGTCCTGGATCTTTCTCTTCCAGCTTCATTTCAAGCTTACTTGTAGTGTTCCCATCTTTCTTCTTTTTCTGGGTGGTCACTACCTGTGTCTGAACCTTGAGATGATCATTTTCTTCACTATTTTGTGGTCTTCTTTTTTCGTATCGCAAAAATTCAGAATTACCGAGGCTGTCTTATTTTTAAAAAATCTAGTAACTTCTTTCCTTAATTACACCAATTTTCTCATTTCTCTAGTTCGATTACTTCTTCATATTTAACTCAATATCTACAACAAAACATGTAAATCAGGCTTAACTAATGACGCTCTCATGTGCATTCGGGAAGTCTGTCATTTCTCCTGCGTATGATGTGACGGGACTCGACTGGACGATGTGTTCGTTCCCTGCACGTTCTGAGGGCGGGGACTCTTCCCATTTGAAAATCGATTCCATACATTTAACATGTTTAGTGCGTATTCAATTTATGCAAGTCCAAATTTGGCGCAAAAACTCGAACCCTAGCAGTTCTCGATACAAGGCAGACCATGGTTGTTAATAGGTGATTTCTGAATCCAGTCTTTCTTTCTTATTTCGTATAGATAAAAATCCTCTCAAAACAGCTATTGCGCAGTTAGTAACGAAGTGTGTCTGGAGCTAATCTTTTCGCTTTTGAGATCATTGAAGCTCAAATGGGTTACGAGTTGAACGTCGTTTGTTATTTTCCTGTGCTCCCTTAAAGTAATTTTTCCTCCGTAGTCGTAGCGGAGCTATTTGGCTGCGCGCAGGAAGTTGCTGGATGGTACTGGTTATTAGGGGCTTGATTGCGTCTTTCTTACTAACATGCTTGTTGAAGATCAGCATTCTGCAGCGGAGTACATTAGTCCAATGGCAAAACATCTTTCTGATGACACTTATGTGGAACCACATAGTTTCTGGATGATATTACAGCGAGAATGGCGTTTCGTTGCAGTTTTTGTAAGTCAGGTGTTATTTAAAGGAATGGGTCCTGTCCATTACGGAAAGCTTAGAATGTCAAATAACGCGGTATTCCCGCAAAAATACAGTTGATATTAAGATAGTGTCCAGTTGTTTGTGCAACAAAACTGTATGCTCGTATGATTCTTAAGACTTCCGCGGCTGTCTTTGTACATACTTTATTGCTTTACGGGCTATGCCGCGTCGTTTATTTGATTACCTTAGCTTTCGGCTGCTATACTACAGCCTTCTTCAGTGATACTGTTTTTATTTAGGTTGACATAGCAACCGTCGCCAAGCATCACAGAGAAAGAGGCCGCTATCTTCGTTGATGTTGTTTGAATTCCTTAAGATTTCTGCTGCCTCTTTCACACGTCGAGGCCACCACTGGTCTTCTCTCCAGAGTAGCTTCATGTCTTGAAAACTTATTTCATGCCCAGTGTTAATAGCATGGCGAACGATGGCAGATTTGTCACTGTTGTTATATTTGTAGTGGCGGATATGTTCTTTAAGTCTCTCCGCCACTGTGCGCCGATGTATACACTGCCACAGCTGCAGGGGATTTCGTAAACACCCGTAAGCTGGTGTGGGTGTAATTTATCTTTCACTCTGGATAATGATTGGCCGAGTTTGCAGTGAGCAACGAAGAGAGGCGTATTAACATCGCTGAATTTAAGAGCGAAAACAGTATGTGACTCGGAAAGTCTGAGGGAAGAAATGGAGACTCTTACAAAAATATTCCGAGCAAACGCCTATAGTGAATCAGACATCAGAAGGGTTCTCAGACCTAAAAAAACTCATGGAAGACGTCAACTTATCGCATGAGACCAATGTGCCAAGGAAATTCGCCTGTCTTCCATACATGCGTGGCATCACTGACCGGATTGGGAAACTGTTTAAGCGGGTGGAGGTGCGAATCATATACAAAGCTCACTGCAAACTCGACCAATCATTATCCAGAGTGAAAGATAAATTACACCCACACCAGCTTACGGGTGTTTACGAAATCCCCTGCAGCTGTGGCAGTGTATACATCGGCGCACAGTGGCGGAGACACTTAAAGAACATATCCGCCACTACAAATATAACAACAGCGACAAATCCGCCGTCGTTCGCCATGCTCGTAGCACCGGGCATGAAATAAAATTTCAAGATACGAGGCTGCTGTGGAGAGAAGACCAGTGGTGGCCTCTACGTGTGAAAGAGGCAGCAGAAATCTTAAGGAATTCCAACAACATCAACGAAGATAGCGGCCTCTTTCTCTGTGATGCTTGGCGACGTTTGCTATGTCAACCTAAATAAAAACAGTGTTTCTGAAGAAGGCTGTAGTATTGAAATAAACGACGCGGCTAGCCCGTAAAGCAATAAAGTATGTATACTCGTATATTGTTACTGGTGTGGTGGGTGAGCGGTAACGCTCTGGCATCGCATTAAGGGGGACACAGGTTTGAATCCTCGTCCGGCCATTCAGGTTTCGGTTTTACTTCGTTTACCCAAATCAAAACAGGCGAATGACGGGATGGTTCCTTCAAAAGGCCGTGACAGAATTCCCTCAAATACCTTGCCCTCTCCGCCCCCCTTCCCCCACCGTCTTTACCCGCTTCTAATGACCTCGACGTCGACGAGGCGTAAAGCAATAAAAAAAAACATGGCATTCATTGGAGACTGTCAACAGAAGTTAAAACTTAAAACAATTAATATCATACACCCAACACATCATGCATACACCACAGAGATATCCTATTTAATAACAAATAAGTCTGTGTGGTTGTAATGAACTAGTGACGGGGTTTCCAGTGGCTGCGCATTCCACCCCTGTCTTAGACGCCTTAACCTATCCCGGTAGCCGTAACAAGTATAGAGGAGCTACAGTTAATGTGGAATCCAAATCACGGAAGTGTTCTGGCGTACTTCACATTACACAGGAAGCTATGCCAGATGTGAAGGCAGGGTTAATGGTCTGTGATAAACGTCACCGAGACAGAAATTTGAACCGGGGACCTTTCGTTCCCCAGGCAGACGCCTTAACCACTGAGCCACCAGACCGCAGCAGATATTCTGTTAATATTAGCATGTCGGTAATGCGAACTTATAAGATTTTACCAATCCAAAAATCGCCCAGCGTGCTAAAGAAGGTTTCACTTCAAAAACTAAAAATCTAACTTAATTCACAACCCAACGGTTCATCAAATCTTGCCGAAGGAGATATACCAAGCTATTATGTCAGAGGCAAGAACACTAATTCCTTTCTTCAGGAGTCTACCATGGAACGTCCCGGCGTAGCTCATATAACCAAATACAGCTCCTAAAAACTGTGGGTTTGTATGAATAATGGTGCCAGAAATTAAGGTGAGGGGGGAAAAGGAGGAGATGGTTTAGGTTTATGTGAATCAAACCTCAACTGTATTTTCTATTTGTTTTAAAGTATATGTATGCAAAATTCAATCAAAATCGAATAAAAACTGTGTTTGAATAAAGATTTTGCGAGAAACGTCCTGCGCGCATATCACACGCCCGACAGGTGACCGTGACGGCAGCGATCTGACGCGTAACAGGTGGCTTCTTGCAAACTCTTAGATTTACCCCCGTCCAAACATCGAGTGACGCGGCTATAGACGTTTTCAATTGAAAAAGAATTTTCAAATGAAATTTGCGTTTAGTGTGGCATAAACTATGATCAAGCTCAACCGAGATATTATCACTAGAATCTAAAAACTAAACAAGTACATACGAAATTAAATAAAAATTGGACATATAGTCTACTAATTACGGTGTCCACGAAAATCTGCTGTTGAGAAACAAACATTCAAAACAGCTTTGGAAAGAGCAGTTCTCTATTACCTACACAAATTACTTCGAGGGACAAAGTAATGAGTGAGTCCTATAAAAATCTATAAATACGATGCCTGGTAGCCGCGTATGACATTTCATTAACCCGCTTGGCGGCGCATACAGCCTGCGTGTTTAGGAACACCGCGATTAGGGCGACTCCAGAGAGATCAGCGGGAGGAAGTTCAGCACAACTTCCTGCGGGGAGTGGTTGTGCATGCGATGCACTCGTCCATCACTGGCGTCAAGCTCCCAGTGCTCTCTGCATTACTGTAATGAATTTATATGCAGGTTAATTAGCTCGTCCAGAATAATTGTTAGATAAGGGCTCCTAAAGGGAACTTTACGTATTAGTCTTCCTCTAAGGATCTGCTTAAAACATGACAATTTTTACGAAAAAGTATTTCTAAGGATATTCATTTTTTTTTCTTACGATGCTATACCCGATTTTGACTGTTGGCGGTTATAACTGAGGATGTACCTCTCTATGGAGACTTTCTTGAGAAGTTGAACTGAGGTCGTTTCCTGTTGTCTTCTTATGCGTTATTATATGTGTGCATCTCTAGGACAGTGAGTGTGTTGAGTATAGTGCGTTGTTTGTATTACATGAAATGACAGATGAAGAAGGGAAGTGGTATAACATGGCGCCTGCACTTTTAGACCCATTTTTCCGAAGTTTATTAAGGTTATAACAATCTGGTGACTAGGAATTGTGCGCCACCTGCCGGCCAAGTCCGATGGTCCATCACCAGGACCGGAACCAGCTAGCACCATCATGGTGCAGCAACCACCTGAGCTATGTAAAGCTGGTGTAATAAATTTATTAAAGTGTTCACAGTTTTAATATTATGCTTGTTCGTTTATGTGTGACAGTTTTTGTAAAAGTTAAAACTCGCTATGTTTATAATAGTTTGTATCTTCGCCGATATAGTAGTCAGTATACGATCCACTGAAAGCCCAGCCAATACATCATTCAGCAGTGCTAATGACAATGAATTAGAGTTGACGTGAAGTCGAACATTTCCTTCGAAGTTTTTTATTTTATTGTAGTAACTTTCGGCGTTCTTTACATTTTATAACAATTTACATTTTAATTCCTTTACAGTTCTATATACATAGTTTACATTTGTTTTTCAGTTCTGAAAGCAACAGTTTACATTTTATGACCTTTTACATTATAATTCTTTTACAGTTCTATGCATATCAGTTTACATTCTTGGTGTGTACGTCGAAATGGAATCAGTTACTTTAATATATCTCTTATCTGCGCCATGCAGTGTTTATTATACAGTTTGTGGGATTTTTCACACTGTAACTTAATTCTATTTTGCTCAACGTAAAGCATTGGTACCATAATTGTTCACTATGACACCGAGCGTGGTGGTGTAACGGCTAGCGTTCTGGCCTTGCATTCGGGAGGACGGGCATCCAGATTTGGGTTTTCCATGGTTTACCAAATCACTCCAGGCAAATGCCGGGATGCTTCCTTCAAAAGGCCATGGACGAATTCCTGCCCATTCCTTCCCCCCCATCCTTTCCCGTCTCTAAAGACTTAGTTGTTATAGGAGACGTTAAGGAGGTAAAAAAAAATCACTATGGCCTCAAGTTCTAGCATTATGTCTGGCTGATATATATGAGGATATCTCTGGGGTGGTGTACTATTGCAAATATATTAACTTTGTTCCCGTCATTTTCTGTTGGATTTTCTAATTGTCTAAGATTTATATTTGGATGTTTCCTTCCTTAAAAAAGGTCATTACGATTTTGAGTATTTCGTGTTTGTTTGAAGTGGGCAGCATGGATACGTTGGTTGGGAAGGGAATATTACACTTTGTGACTGTTAGTTCTATTCTCTGTCCGTTTGAGATGGCTTCTTTGGCAAGCCTTTCAACATATTCATTGCATTTGATCCCTCTGTGTGAGGGAACCCATATTAAGCTTATTTTGATACCTAGGTTGTTGCTGAGATGTATTTCGTGTAGTATTTCTATTAACAGGGGCGCCATCCTATGGTTCCACTTGGGTTCTGATATGCTCCTGATAACGCTCAAAGAGTCGGCTATTATAACCACCTCCTTTGGTCCCCTAGTCCGGCCATATCTTACTGCTTCTAATATTGCTTCCGCTTCAGCTAAATATATTGGAGTTTGCGGTGGTAAGGAGTGTAAAGTTAGGTATTGTGTTTTGGGGCGATATAGTGCGCTGCCTACCCGATCCACTGAGCTATTTTTGGTCCATCTATATATATGTGGATTGTGTTTGGATCTGAGCTGTCTTGTAGGGCCCTCAGGGAATAGTTGGCGTTGCTTCCCGTCGTGTGTTCCAAACACTGTACTTGTATGTCTAGGGGGCTTGGAACTTCGTTATATTGCTTTTCCCCTTTCCTCCCACTTTTTGTACATGTTCAGTAGGGGAGTTGCATTCTTCTTATGTAAAGAGGCATTTCGACAGCTTCTAATAGTAGCGCGTAAGTTGGTGTAGATCTTAGTGCTCCTAAGCATGTTCTGAGGCAGCGATATTGCAAGGAGTCCAGTTTTTGCAATACCTATTTTGTGCCGTTTGTGTAGAAGATGCTGCCGTAATCTATTAAGGATCTGATTATTGATTTGTATAGGAGTAGAAGTGCGTTAGTATGGGATTTCCATCTTGATCCCGCCACTGCTCTTAAGATGTTAAGTTGCTTGTCCGATTTGGCTATTATATGTTGAATGTGTTCTCTCCACGTAGGCCGGGAGTCTAGTATCATACCCAGAAAACGGCTGTGTACTGAGAATGAGTGGGGTCCTTGTTGAACCCTGGGTTATTCGGAAATTTTCCGTTTTGAAAATATCGCCACTGACGATTTCTCGTTTGATATGTCTAGTCCGTTATGGAAGGTCCACTTAATGATCGCCCATATCGCTTCGTTCAACTGTTCGAAAACATCTTCTATTGTTGGGCTCATAGCGTATATTACAATATCATCCGCAAATTGAAGGGTTAATATTCTGGGAGAAAAGAACTTATCTAAGTCGTGAGTGAATATTATGTATAAGAGGGGACTTAATATCGCGCCTTGTGGAAGTGTAGACCCAAGGGGGCCTACCAGATCACCTGGTATATATGACCCTTTCAGATATGAGGGAGTGGATCCCTGCTACAAACTGATGTGGAATTCCCAAGTTGGAGAGTTTTTGCATCAGAATGTTAATTACGACGTTGTCGTAAGCTGATGAGATATCTAGAAATATTGCTCCTAAGTATTGTTTCCGTGTAAATGCAATGTTAATATCTGTAGTTATTAATGCTATGTAATCGAGTGTATTTTTCGCCTTCCTAAATCCAAATTGTGATGTCGATAATTAGTTATTCCTTTCTAGCCACCTTTCTAGCCTGTTTTTTTTTTATCATACGCTCTAGTGTTGTTGGGTTTCTTAATATGTATAATAGCCTGTGTTCTACACTCTATGGGGAGTCTTTTGTTTCATTGATATTTCGTTAAAAAAAATTTGTTTGGAGCTGAAGGGACAAGTTGTATAACATCAGAGTAATGTATTCTGTCTTTACCTGGTGTCGTGTCTGAGAATTTGCTTAATATTTGCTGAACTTCCCTCACTGTGAATGGAGCGCATAGTTCGTGTTCAGATTGTTGTTCCGGGATCAGAGAATATTTAAAGTTTTTATGGTTGACACTATCCGGTGCAATTTTTTCGCTATAGCCTCTACACATGAGTTGTCTATGTTCGTGCTTGCTGTGGAAGTTTTCCTATTCTTCAAACATCTTATTTGATGCCAAATGGAGCTCGTGTTTGTACCTTTCCCTAGGTTTTCCGCAGTATTTTATCCAGCTAAGGCGTTTCTGTATTCTCAGTGTTCATTTGGTGCTTGCACAGGTTTGTTTATAGTTTAGATAATGTTCTAAGGTCAGTTCCTTTCTATAATATCTAAGCGCTAATCTACATTTCGCCTCTACTTTGTAGCACTGTATATTCCACCAAATTGTTGGGGGATTTTTGGCGTATTTTCGTCGTACTTTAAGCGGAATTGATTTGTCTGCTGCTGTTATTATTGCAAGTATTAGTTGTTTGTAGGCCTCCGTGCCCGACTTATCAGTGGGGGTACATCTAACTTCCTCATCTAAGTATTGTTTATTCAGTACCCAATCCTCTCTGTTAATATTCCAGTGTTTTGTGGGGTGTTCCTTCCGCAGGCATTTGGTATTACAGATGATGCCACCTATGGTGAGTTTTATAGGTAAGTGATCCGATCCTAAACTGTCGTTCAGAGTTTGCCACGTAACTAGGGGTGCAATACTTGGGGAGCAAAGAGTTAAATCGATAGCTGACGGGTTTCCCCTTACTCTTGGGATTAATGTGGGGATCAGTTATTCATTATAAAGAGATTTTGATCTTCCGTCATTTCTATTAACGCTAATCCATAGGAGTCCTCGTGCTGACAGCCCCAGCTTCTGCTGTGAGCGTTAAAGTCGCCCGCTATTAGATAAGGGGTGTGTAACTGTTTGAAGAGGTTATCCTAGTTGGTTCGACTAATTCTAGTTCGCGAGGGCAGTACAGAGATACTATTGAGCATTCAAGGTTCTTAAGTCGTTGTCGGATTGATATTACTTGGAAAGGGAAGTTTGAGGAATTTATTTTTTCAGGTTCGTGGGATATGTGATGTCGGATCAAAATTCCAACTCCTCCTTTTCCATCTGATCTATCGTCTCTATATGTCTGATAGTATTTGAAGGTATTATCTTTCTGTGGTTGGAACCATGTTTCAGATAATAGTGCAATATCAATTTTGCTATTACACAGATTGTTATTCAAGCTTTCCCTGTTGGAATACACTGATCTTCCTTTCCAATGTAGGAGGTTAAGTTGGATAGTGAGTGGGGCAGACTTGTGAGGTCTTGCATTGATTGTTGGGAACATTGTTCGGAAGATTTAATAATCATTACGTGTGTTGGGTCCACTGTGCCATTGGTTCTGATCAGTTCAATAATGGATATTATTAAAGTTATCAGTTTTTCTACAATTGGGGTTCCAGTCGTGGGCTTCTGACCCCCTGGCTGGTGATGGTTTTGTGGTGTTTCTATCATTCTATGTGGATGCGGTGGGTTATTGGGTGGCTTGGTCCGTTGCCTCTCCACATTAGGGGAATTCTAACTTGATTGCCTGTTGTACTTAAGTTTGGTGTGCTAGTATATGGCTGCGGTTGATTTGATCGATAGTATTGGGTTTGTGATTGTGCATGGGTCGCTGTGGGTTAGATTGAAATATATCTCCATGGGGAGTAGCATGAGGGCTATGGTTGATCTGAGAGTGAGGCATGGTTGTTAAAGGTGGGAATTCAGTAAGGCTGTTAAACCGAGATGTGGGATTTGTTATTTGGGCATAAAATCTATTTTCAATTGGAGCTGCAGCTTCGCTGTAGCTGACGTTATTGTGCATCATGTGCTGTTTATTGCTTTTGCTTTCTGATAATTAGGCACGAGCGGTCAGTTGCTAAGTGTTGACCTAAGCAGTTGACCCAGAGTGGTGCGTCTTTCTTGGGGCATGAGTCGACATTGTGTTCGGCTGCGCAGAAACTGCGTCGTGCCTGACTGCTGCATTGATTACTGCCATGTCCAATGCGCAAACATTTATAGCACCGAATGACAGCGGGTATATAGGGTTCAATTCTACATCTTATACCGTGGATGTAAACAAATTGAGGGAGAAATTGTGATCTAAATGTTAGAACGCATACTGGTAGTGGGATAATTTCTTGCTGCCCTATCTTAACAGTTTGTGTGTGTGTGTGTGTGTGTGTGTGTGTGAATCGCCTGATATTCAATACCTGAAACTCTCGATTACTGAAAGGATTTCGGTATCACTGAGAGTTGTGTCAACATTTCTCACCACACCCTGTTTTTGTATCATAGACCTTGGAATATAGGCCTCTAAATTATTTCTAACCAGAGTATTTTCCGAGTCCCTATAGCTGGTTTCTATCATAATTCTATTGCGATCGGAGCTCGAAATGTTTACTTGGTTGTTAGAAGTCATGAAACCTTGTTCTCTCAGCAGTTTTCCTATCGCCATCGGGTGAATACCTCCAATGTTCTTGTCTTTTCCTTCTACTATTACTATGTACGGGCCAATGTCACTTGGTTCATAATTATTGTTCGTTGAGTTCTGCTGTGGTTCCTTCGTGTTGTTGACAGTAGTGAATGCCGATGCCGTGTTGTATAAGGTTGCTGGGTTCTGTGTTATTTTGCCTTCTGACGATAGTCTTGCGATTTTCTCTGTTGGACGCGTAGATCGTCTTCTGTCCTCTTCTTCCGGTACCTGGCATTTAGTATTCTTTATACTCGAAAGTTGATAGCCGCACATGGGTTCGTCTGACTCCAGTTCGAGTGGATTAGGTATGGTGTTGGCTGGGTTGTCTTCTTCTGCTGGTTGGCTGGTGACTGTGCTCAGTGCTGTAGATTTTACCATACTTGTGGTAATGTGGCTGAGATTTGAATCTCTAGTTGAGGAGTCCTCTATGTTGTGGGTTCCTCCCTCGCCTTATAACCCCCCCCCCCCCCAAACATTGTCACAGCTGTTCGCTCTAGAGGAAACGTTGAATGGATATTTAGATGGTTATCTAATTAAGTGAATGACTTCTTTTCAGTTCGTAGCTTATATTTCACTTATAACTGATATAGTGCTGGTTTTCACTGTACACTTGACTGGGGAAATATAATTTCCTAGTCCGTCTACACAACAACAACTGTACGTAGCCGCTTCACGAGCACAAGGAAGTTCGTCCTCCGAAGTTTGCGACTAGTTTGTTCTTTCGAAGTTAAACCTCCAGCAATTTCCCACATCTGCGCCTCATGCTCACTCTGTAGGCTATCAATTAGTACTACCAAAATACTGATCTGTTGATTAGATCAATGAATTTAAGCAAAAATCGACAAAAAATAAATACTGAGCATTATACGATAAACATACTTCCATTTCATAAAAGTTGGATTGTACCAGAAGACGAGAGGATAGAGTAAGTAACATTTGCGCGAGTCTAAGACAATTTACTTCACACAATATAAGAACTTTCCTGAAGCCAAATCTTTTCTTACGATACAACTGTGTGTCTATACTTCAAACCTTAATCTGTTAGTGCTGATTTCTTATTGTTGATTAACACTGCTAATTTTTTTAATATCTCAAAAATATTATTTGTTTAGGCGGAAATTTAAATATTTCTAAGGTTCCTACAAAAAGAATAATTTCTCCTGGAGTGATGGAATTTTCTTACATGGAAATGGAACCTAGCAGACAGTCATAAAAGTTGTAGACGTAGCTAAGCTACAAATTTTATCTAGCCCGATATCGAAATTACCATTTACCGTATGTCCAAATTCATCAGCAAAATGTTTTATATTTCAAAACATCGTCACTTTGTAAAAAGTATTAGTAATTAAGATGGTGGTGGACATTGTGTTAACTTCTGTATTCTAATCCACTTTTAAAATTACTAACATAATGGTTACGAGGTGATGAACCATTAAAAATTCTATCGACTAAAAGTAATTGACGAAAACCGTAGTCCTTGAAAAATTTTCGGTGCTATGACCAATGTCTCACAGAATTATAAATGTCCCATGTTGAATTGCTCTCCCAAAGTTACGCCATATCACATTGCGAGATAGGGGAAGCAAATAAACGACTGCATATATCAATCGAGTGTTATAATAGAGAACTGGCTTTTCGAGTCGTTCCACTAAAACAAGATAGTATTTAGGTAGTATTTAATTTAAATCTCGATCTTAGTGTCTATTACATAGTTGATTTGTAATTAAGTGTGTACAATAAGATAAACAATTGTCTTGAACCTTTTTCCACCACTTTTGCACAATTTAAATTCTCGTGCTTGTTGGTTGTATTATAAGCAAAAATGAGAATTTCATTGATTTGTGACCCAAATTAGAAAACACCAACAAAAAAAAAAAGAAGGAAAGAAAGAAAAAGAACGAAAAATAAAAGCATGGTAGTCAGTGGGGACCGTGGACAGAAGTTAAAACTATTATTGTCATATTGGCAACACGTCATACTTACAGCTACAGATATACTAAATAATAAACAAAATAATTCCGTGTGGTTGTAATGAACTAGTGACCGGGTTTCTAGTGGTTGCGCATTCCGTGCCTATCTTAGCGGCCTAAATCTAACCCAGTAGTCCTACTAGGTACAGAGAACCTACAGTTTAACGTCTAATCCAAGTCACGAACACATTCTGGCGTACTTCACATTACAGAGGAATCTATGCCAGATGTGAAGGTCGGGTTTGTGGTCTATGAAACTCCCTGCCGAGACAGAGCTTCGAACCTAACGTTCGCGTCAGATACCTTAACCACTGAGCTACCAGAACGCAGCAGATATACCATGTTGGTGACCCGAACTCATAAGATTTTTACAATCCAAAAATCGCCCAACGCGCCTAAAGAATTTTTCACTTCAAAAACAAAAAATCTAACTTAGTTCACATACGCAACGGTTCGTCGAATCTTCACGAAGGAGATGCACTAAGCTATTGTGTCACAGGCAAGAACGCTAATTCCTTTCTTCAAGCGGCAACCACGGATCTTCTAGGAGTAGCTCAAATAATCAAATACAACTCCTAAAAACAGTTGGTGGTGACAGAAATTAAGTTCAGGGGGGAAAGGAGGAGAAGGTTCAGGTTTAGGTTTCTGTAAATCAGACCTCAACAGTGTTATATATATATATATATATATATACAGGGTGATTCAAAATGATTGTCGGCGTTTTATGAATTATTTACCGGCTGTTTACTAAACATACAAGTATTATCTTTACATGGATGAATAGACAAAACTATCAAAGTTTTGTTTTGTAGCACCCGCTAATCTTGTAGTTACGTTTTGTTGCGCCAAATGTCAGTGTTTGCAATATGGCAGCTAACGCTTTAGAGAAGGCTTTTTGCTCTCTAGATTTTCATGTGAGTCAGTTACCGTTGTCCAACGGCACTTTCAAAAAAAATAAAAATTATGAAGGATGCACCTTCAGAAAATTCCTTTCGGAGGTGGTATGCGCAATTCGTGGAGAAGGGCTGCTTATGCAAAGGGAAAAGCAGTGGGTGTCCTTCTGTGTTGGAAGTCGACGTGAACCGCGTCAGAGAAGCTTATCAACGTAGCCCGCGGAAATCAACAAGAAGAGGCAGCAGAGAACTGAACATTCCGCAAACCGCAGTTTGGCGCGTGCTACGAAAACGCCTAAAAACGAAAGCCTATCGCCTAGGGCTGCTTCAGGCTTTAACACCTGACGACCATCGCAAACGTCTCACGGTTTGCAACATTATGCAAGAAAAAATGGGTTTTGTAAAAAACTCTTTTTATAGTTATGAAGCGAACTTTCACTTGTGTGGGAAAGTTAACTAGCATAATGTGCGGATTTGGGGGACAGAAAATCCCAGTGCTTTTATTGAACACCAGCATGATTCTCCAAAAGTGTGTGTGTTCGCTGCTGTTTTCAAGGAGAAAGTGTACGGCCCATTCTTCTTCAATGAACAGTAACAGGACTAACTTACCTCAATATGGTCTCTGAGTGGTTACTGCCTCAGCTGAAAGAGGTGGATGATTTCATATTCCAACAAGATGGTGCTCAACCTCATTTCCATCGCGAGGACAGAACATTTCTCAACGAACAATTGCCGCAGCGATGGATAGGACTCGGAGCCGACAGTGACCAAATGCTCATGGCTTGGCCACCTCGTTCACCAGAATTAACCCCATGTGATGTTTTTCTGTGGGGTTACGTCAAGGATCAAGTTTATCTTCCTCCTCTACCGGCGACTATCCCGCAACTGAGAGAACGGATCAGGGCCGCCTTTCTAAACGTTTCTGATGACATGCTGCGTCGCGTGTGGGATGAAATGGACGTGTACAGAGTGACATATGGCGCACATATCGAACATTTGTAATGGATGTAAAAAAACTTGATGAGTTTCTTTACCCATCAAAATAAGATTCAAATTCGTATTTCAATTGTGCTAAGTGTAGGAATTTTTTTGAAACCCCGACAATCATTTTGAATCACCCTGTATATATATGCAAAATTACACCAAAATCAGATAAAAACTGTGTGTTTGTATAAATACTTTGCGAAAAGCGCCCTGCGCGCATAACATACACGCGACAGGTGGGCGTGATCTGACGCGTGCAGCAGGTGGCTTCTTGCGAACTCGTAGATTTTCCCCCTCCCAAACATCGCTATAGAAGTTTTAACTTCAAAAAATGTTTGTCCAATATGAAACCTTGAGAGGTACTGCATAGCAAATATAACGATCCCGTTGTTGCAGGCTGCTGATGAACGCCAAGCTGTTCGTGGTGATGGGCCTGACGTTCACTCTGGAGGTGGTGTCGACGCTGGCCGTGGGTTCTCCCGAGTGGCTGTGGAGTGTTCCTGACGCCGTCAACGTGCTGCAGGGCGTCCTCATCTCCGCCGTCTTCATACTGAAGCGGCGTGTTCTGCGGGCGCTGGGCCGCCGCTTCGGCCTCAAGTGCATGGCGGGGGCGGGCCCTGCCACCGGCACCCCAACCACCGGGGGCGGCACCGTGCGCTCCGTGACTCCCGCCTCCCGCCGCCTCACGCCCGCCTCCGTCAGACCCGGCACGCCGCCACCGTTCAGTCTGAAGAGCACCAACTCCAGTCCTATGCTCCTCGCCTCCGTCAGTGTCAACAATCACTGCGCCGTAGCCACCACCAACACATGAAATTTGTCGCCAGTCTCCTTTAGATACGAAAGAGTGCAGACTGATAAAGCTACAATGACAACTGTATTGCGACATCTGCAGGCACAGTGACCTAACGCCGAAAGTCAAAGAGAAGAGGCGTACCGGCTGCAGTTACTACTCTCGTCACTGTCATCGAGCAATGTCCGGCGGTGAATGTCACTGCACAATGTAGAGTGGTTATAACTTCAGAGGCTTCTGAGATAATGAGCTCTGGCTCCAGCAAATATCTCACAACTGACAGCATTGCCAGCCAGTGTGTGAAGATGATATTTAACCTATAACTGAGTGTCAGCTGGTAGAAACCTAAAACCTACAGCCATATATTCTTCATTTCCAATTGTCTAGGTTTGTTTGTTATTATTTTAAATAACACAAACTATCTCAATATTAAGAAAGATTCAGGCTACTAATTTACATATACAGTTGAAGATATTGTACATTCCAGCAAACAACTGCTGAAAATTCTTCTTGGATGTTCCGCCACATATTTTCTGCCATGCATGAAATTTCAACAGCTACCTCAGGGAAATGTTAGGTTGAAGTTGTTACTGCGACAACACGTCGCTGACTGTGATATTGCACTGCATAGGGTGTGGCTGAGCACTACCACAAGTCCACCAGTAACACATTATTAATGTAGCCTGCTAGGCTGCTATCGTTGTTGTTGTTGTTATTGGGGTTTTAGGGCGCATCGACGACGGGGTCATTAGCGCCCGGCTGCTATCACTACAAGAAGGTGAACTACAGGCTCCACATTTGTGCATAAGATACATGCATATGCATATAAATGGCAACTGAAAACAAATGATGCCATCTGCAAAGGCTTTATAATGAAGCCAGGTTGTTGGGTGTTTGGGTCCTCAATCAGATGTGAGATCACAGATAGAAATCCAGTCCATGTTTGATTCTTTTTGTATCTTGTATTAAACATAACTCCAATACCCACAGAAATTTTCAAAAATATAATCTAAGGGTAAGAAGATGTGGCAGCTCTTCATATAGAGGTAAGAATGGTAGTTTGCTAATTAATGTACAGCCAGCAGCTTCCTACCTTTACCTTGTACTGGTTAGCACTATTCACAGAAGCTGAATGCAGATATCATATATAAAGCATTTTCAGTGCTACATTTCCTTTACGGGCACAAGAACAATGTTAGCTTACCAGTTAGTTACTTGATAATATTAAGCCTAGCATTGATCATCTTTGTTGGATTGTATATGAGTGGCTCCATGGAGAGTACATAATCAAATGTGACACCAAGATGTTTAGCACATTTACTACACTGTAGTATACCAACACTAAGCATCCTTAGTTTTGAATCTGCTTGAAGCTGTAGTCCAGGAGTATATTATTCTCATAAGTCAAAATGGATACAGTCTTTTTTTTTGTGATAAAGTAGATAGGTATATTAAGATATCTAAAGAAAACTAAACTTTCTTGTAATCACAGTTTCTTGACATAAATGAAAGCTTATCTAAATTATAAATTGTAACTGACATACCAGTATATGCCGATGTAGTAAAATACTTCTAAACATTATATAAAAAACCTTCAGACCACCAGTCTACATCATAATACAAGAGGAGCTGTTAGTAAAATTGGTTAAAAGTTTCAAAATTCAACATAGGTGTTTAGTGTTCCCCTGAAAATCATTTGCCTAAAACAAGAATTACTCTGCTGTGCATCCCAAAGTACAAATTAAGTTCTTATTATATTACATATAATATGGAGAAAGAGAGGTTTTCAATTTTTGTTAGAACTAATTTTCAACCCAGTTTGGAACTATATAGAACAGAAATTTGCATGGTGTAAGGAAACTGGAATACAGTAAAGATGAGATCATTATTAAAAAAAATTATTGTATCCCATCTGGAATTTCTGTCTGTTTTTATAACAATTAAAATTATTGTTACTACATTTTGAAAATTGCAGGTAAATAGTATTATATGACATTTTTTATTGATCTCCTTAATCACAGCAATGAGAGTCTAGATACAAAGCCTTCATGTTGTCCGTTAACAATTAAAACTAAAAAATTGTTATAAATGTGACAACATTATTTTTTTAAAAGTGGTAACTAGTAGATAACTAGGTATTGAACCATTTATTTACTTCTAGGATTTTCAAGGATTTTTGAAAAAGTCATTTACAACAGAACAATAAAATACATTAGACACCAAACATTCTTGCTACTTCACTTCTTGGATTCCAGAAAGGATTATGTTTTAAATAATGCATTTGAGCACCATGTATATGAATTATGCATAAAAACCTTGAATGCCACCTCAATAACATTTCAGGTTAATATGGCCTGAACTGGCCAGTGGTTTTTCCATGATGGAGCAGTTTACGCACACCTAGGATGTTATATATCAAGAAGACATATACCACATCTCAGAGGTCCTTCCTCAACAGGGATCTATGGCACCAGAATAATAGATAATAGATCATAATTAATAAATAAGTCATTGTTTCAAATCATTACAAAGGATAGTTCTAACATGTATGTTACTAACTGAATAAGTTTCGTGCTAGGTATTGGATAAACAGCATAATCAACAGTTGCTTATTTAATTACCTGTCACCTTTTTATAAAAATATTAATTCATCTGAGAACTATAACTGAAATATTTTTAAATGCTTACACCTTTTATGCACACATAACATCCATGTTAAAAAGCTTCAGGGTTCATCAGTAAATTGCAGACAACAATGAAACACAAAACAATGTCTATAACAAAATGTGCTGTTTTTATTTCAGACTCACTTGCAAATGAACTTTTTTTTATAACTGAAAGTGGCAAGATTTGTTACTTGAATCTTTGGCAAAGCATCAGCTTCTGATCCTATAACTGCTGAACTATAGTGAAGGCAGGGATATTGGAAGTATGTGAGTTCGAATTGTATTCCAGCCATCCCGATTTCAGGTTTTCAAGGTTTTCCAAAATCTCTCCAGGTTAATAACAAGATTATTCCTTCAAAAGCTAATGGGAAAATTCCTTTCCTTTCTTTGTTCGTAATCCTCTTGTACCTCTAATGACCTCAATGTTCACAAGGCATGATGCTAAAAGAGAGAGAGAGAGAGAAAAAAAAAACCTTTAGGAAATTTTAAATACTACCTGGAAATTCTTTCTTAACTGACCTGCTTTGAGATCTTAATATTAATCAGAGAAGGAAATATACAATTTTTCCTCACTTTGCCTTATTTTGAGCAGTGTCACTTCCAATGCATTCAATAGAAAAAATTCTCTTAAACATGACATTGGTCAAGCAGTATAGTAAACAAAAGAAATAAGCAACTGGGCCCAGCAGTTTGGACTTATAACAGTTACTGTGAAAGTAAGTTATATTTTTCAGGATTGCTATATATTCCTCAAGCAAACAAAATAACTATGTATCATTTCATAAATCTGCCTCTCTTACACACAACTTCATATTAAACTTTTAAAAAAGGCACTTACACACATGCAACATTGCCCTGACTATTGAAACAGCTTTCTGCTAATTCATAGATATTCTAGTTATTACATTCAAAGCATTTGATGTTAAGCTGATGATAGTATAGTTCTAAAACTCAACAGCTTGAGTTCTCATCATGAATGAAGGATATGATTTAGGAAAATCTGTCACTATCTCTTTTTCCTTGAATCTCTTTGATACCAACTTTTTATTTAAATTCAATACTCCTAAAGTTGCTAAAAATTCCTTTTTTAAAAAATTTATCCATTTATTACCACTAGCTTGTTTAGCTTTAGCTTTTTAAATCCATGTAAAAAATTATCTCTATCAGAAGGAGCTTTTTATGCCATAGCTATTACTCGCTGATTATTTCAATCATTTTCTAGGTGAAACATGGACAAAGTGTTAAATTTCCATATAGGCCTCACCTTTTCTATACACATATTTAAGTTTTTTAAAAAGTTTGTTTGGTTTAACTATTTTATATTTTGATAAAAGTATTAAAAAAACTTGTATGCACAATTATGTATTTCCTCTTGCCTAACATAATCCTGCAATGTGTTATTTCTTTATTTTCAGTTGCAGTATTCCACTCAGCAATAGTCATTAAACATACTTTTCCCACATTAAATATTTGACTTGCTTTTCAGCTGTACAATTTTTGTTGTTTCTACACTTGTCAATAAAATTCTATTACTATACTCCCCATTGTAATTCACAAATTATTCTATTTTCTTATAAGTTGTTGGTACATTGCCATCTACTTATTGGCGTCTTCTGTGTTTGTTACTAAGACATGATCTTTAAGTTTATCAATCTTTCATGGGTGCCGGCAGGATTACTTTAAGGGGGGGGGGGTGCATCTGTATCTTTTTTATACATTATATATAACACTTATTAACTAGGGATACTGAATTTTTTGACAGTGTGAACAAATTTGGACAACAACCTAGGTGCCTTAAGTTATTATTCAAGCAGTGAATTTAATAATAAAATTTTGTTTCTTAATCTTTTTCTGTGTATTTTCTTTCATAGCAGGGGGGTGCAAGTGAACCCCATGCACCCCCCCCCCAGCGCCCATCCAATCTTTACAGCTCAAATTTGTTAAAACCTGGTTTCTACAGCTTAACATCCTGTATACTAACTTTTGTTATTACACATTCCAACTTATTTGAATTTTTTTATTATTATTCCTGCATGAGAAGATCCACACCAAGGACCATCTGGTTTTTCGCCAGAATGTTTTAGGCTTCATAATACAGATTTAGAATATTAAATGTTCTACAGATAGCTTCTAGCTCTTGTTTCCACTGTCTTTACCTAATCTTCTACAACTACAGTCAGCCATTTTCAATTTGAAGACCAAGACATGACTGTTACAAGCACTCCATATATATTTATCAAGCCTTTGGTAAATAACAGTTGAGAGATTAGGTTAGGGGTTATCAGTTTTGCTGATTTTGAGATAACCATCTGTATTTGTACTAGGCCAATTGACAGAGATACATTTATCAGCCTCTGAGAGACTGCATTCCAAAAACTCTTCAAAGCAATTAAAAATGCACTGGTAAACATAATAATGTCTGTATGGAATAATCACATTGGCCTACAACATGGTTAAATGACCTCTTCATTGTTGAGAATTTTATGTTTGGGCATAAATCTGAGCATGTTATGAATATTTGGATCCACTTACGTGGCAATCTAGCTTTCCCACATTTATCACTGTATTTATATGTAATGTGAATCTCAGTGCAATTTCCATGTGTGGCAATGTATTAATAAATAATCTGCTTTGATGTTATAATAAAAAATTGTACTTTTCCTTCTGGATGTTCATTAAGTGCACAATTATTCTAGCCCTATATATTCTGTGTCGTAACTGTTGCTTCTCTTGTAAGACAAAACATGTGGCTGCTACTTTCCTTCAATAGTAATCATTATTTGAAATTAGTTTACTGGACAATATATCACATTAAAGAATCTTTATTTTTGCTTCTAATTAGTTTAGATGATATTGTTGTACAAGAATCCTGAACAAAAAGAATACTCTTCAAGTATTATGTTCAAACATTGCAATTACACACCAATATTCTATTAATATTAAGTGTTTCGACAGTGTTGTTGAATTTGTATCTTAAAAAGTTTGTTTCTGTCATTTTTATAACTTCATATGGTGTGATGTACCAATGAGACTGATAAAGTGCTATTTCTATTTATTTTTTATGTGTAAATGTAAGTTTTGTGTTAAATTTTGCAGACAAATATAAGTGCAGCATCTAAGAAAATAAAAAAAGATATTTTATATGTTGTTATTCTTGTTTTATAAGGGACATAGACAACAATTACATACAATAATTATTTTCATTGTAAATCAGTTTATAATAACATTTTTATAAAAATCTAACTATTGTAAACACACGTATTGTTATACCAAATTCAAAAATATGAAAAGTTAATCATTAAAGAGGATTTATATTAAACAACTATGATTACAGTGACATGTAAGTATTTTCTTTATTGTAGAGAATGAAAATAAGTTACGAAATTTCACTAGGCAAAGACTTCTGGAAATGTCTATGGTTATGTTGAAAAGAAGCTTACAGAAAGAAGAGACAGGCTGGTAGGTCATATTTTGAGACATGCAGGTTTGTTAATTTTTTAGTGGAGGGAACAGTCAAAGGTATGAACTGTAAAGGAAGACACATTAGATAAATGAAGCAGATAATTGACGACGTGGGTTGTAAGGGATATGTATACATGAAGAGGTTAGCGCAAGATAGGAGGGGATGGAGGATTGCATCAAACCGGTCAAAAGACTGATGATAAAAAAAAAATGAAAAAGTTGAAAAACTGAAGGATAGGTGAAGATATACAAACAATTGAGGTAGGGATCGAGAAGAAGATACCAAGGACACAAAAAAGGCAGAGATATCAAGTTTTAGTTTAATAAGGCTTTTGGAGCGACATAGGTCTTTTGGATATTATGAAGGAACAAAGAAAGCTAAAAAAATGGTGTACAGTGTAGTGTATATAATATTACTACAGGTATTTTAAAGATAAGGTGATACAATACTATGCCAACCACTGAAATGTTATTTACAATGAGTTTGGAGACTATCTGCTCACCAGAGGACTGGAAATGTGCCATAGTAGTACTAATCCATGAAAGGGGAAGAGGAAAAGTGATGAAAATTACAGGCCAATTTGTTGGTATTAGTGGTAGGTGAGTTGAGAATGTAACTACATCAGAAATGTTTGTGATGAAAGTGCAAAATGGCAATGCGGGTTTAAGCAAGTATATTCATGTGAATCTCAGTTATTAGACTACATGCAAGATATTGGCTGAAAATGGTAGGGAAGATAAAGTTGACAGTGTATCAGTTAATCTCTCCTATGCATTGGACAGAATGTGCCACCAAAAGTTGGTAAATAAGATAATAGTATTGGAGTGGATGGAAAATTGGTTTGCTTGGTAAAGAAATTCTTAAAAGGTTGAAAGCAATAAGTAATGGTGGTAAATGCAGTATTGAAAAAGGTTTAAGTGAAAATGGTGTGCCATAGTGCATTGGCAGATCCAGGATTTTGGTTTGGGAGGGGCTTGAGAGGTATTTGGTTTGGGGAGGGGGGTAGCTTCAGATGATTTTGGTTTGGGGGGGGGCTAGGTGGCTCAAGCCCCCCCCCTTCCAGAGTATCTAGATCCACACCCGACATCACAATTTTGGAGACCTTCTTCCTTTAGCTCTGCTGATCTTTTAAGGGGTGCCATGACACGACTGTAGCCTCCCTCCCCAAACAAAATCCACTCTAGCTCCCCCCCCCCAAACCAAAATCATCTGAAGCTACCCCCTCCCCAAACCAAATACCTCTCAAGCCCCTCCTGGATCTGCCAATGCACTATGCACACCATTTTCACTTAAACCTTTTTCAATACTGCATTTACCACCATTACTTATTGCTTTCAACCTTTTAAGAATTTCTTTACCAAGCAAACCAATTTTCCATCCACTCCAATACTATTATCTTATTTACCAACTTTTGGTGGCACATTCTGTCCAATGCATAGGAGAGATTAACTGATACACTGTCAACTTTATCTTCCCTACCATTTTCAGCCAATATCTTGCATGTAGTCTAATAACTGAGATTCACATGAATATACTTGCTTAAACCCGCATTGCCATTTTGCACTTTCATCACAAACATTTCTGATGTAGTTACATTCATCAACTCACCTACCACTAATACCAAACAAATTGGCCTGTAATTTTCATCACTTTTCCTCTTCCCCTTTCATGGATTAGTACTACTATGGCACATTTCCAGTCCTCTGGTGAGCAGATAGTCTCCAAACTCATTGTAAATAACATTTCAGTGGTTGGCATAGTATTGTATCACCTTATCTTTAAAATACCTGTAGTAATATTATATACACTACACTGTACACACATTTTTTTTAGCTTTCTTTGTTCCTTCATAATATCCAAAAGACCTATGTCGCTCCAAAAGCCTTATTAAACTAAAACTTGATATCTCTGCCTTTTTTGTGTCCTTGGTATCTTCTTCTCGATCCCTACCTCAATTGTTTGTATATCTTCACCTATCCTTCAGTTTTTCAACTTTTTCATTTTTTTTTTTTGTCATCAGTCTTTTGACCGGTTTGATGCAATCCTCCATCCCCTCCTATCTTGCGCTAACCTCTTCATGTATACATATCCCCTTACAACCCACGTCGTCAATTATCTGCTTCATTTATTCTAATGTGTCTTCCTTTACAGTTCATACCTTTGACTGTTCCCTCCACTAAAAAATTAACAAAACCTGCATGTCTCAAAATATGACCTACCAGCCTGTCTCTTCTTTCTGTAAGCTTCTTTTCAACATAACCATAGACATTTCCAGAAGTCTTTGCCTAGTGAAATTTCGTACTTATTTTCATTCTCTACAATAAAGAAAATACTTACATGTCACTGTAATCATAGTTGTTTAATATAAATCCTCTTTAATGATTAACTTTTCATATTTTTGAATTTGGTATAACAATACGTGTGTTTACAATAGTTAGATTTTTTATAAAAATGAATTTTATAAACTGATTTACAATGAAAATAATTATTGTATGTAATTGTTGTCTATGTCCCTTATAAAACAAGAATAACAACATATAAAATATCTTTTTTTTTATTTTCTTAGATGCTGCACTTATATTTGTCTGCAAAATTTAACACAAAACTTACATTTACACATAAAAAATAAATAGAAATAGCACTTTATCAGTCTCATTGGTACATCACACCATATGAAGTTATAAAAATGACAGAAACAAACTTTTTAAGATACAAATTCAACAACACTGTCGAAACACTTAATATTAATAGAATATTGGTGTGTAATTGCAATGTTTGAACATAATACTTGAAGAGTATTCTTTTTGTTCAGGATTCTTGTACAACAATATCATCTAAACTAATTAGAAGCAAAAATAAAGATTCTTTAATGTGATATATTGTCCAGTAAACTAATTTCAAATAATGATTACTATTGAAGGAAAGTAGCAGCCACATGTTTTGTCTTACAAGAGAAGCAACAGTTACGACACAGAATATATAGGGCTAGAATAATTGTGCACTTAGTGAACATCCAGAAGGAAAAGTACAATTTTTTATTATAACATCAAAAGCAGATTATTTATTAATACATTGCCACACATGGAAATTGCACTGAGATTCACATTACATATAAATACAGTGATAAATGTGGGAAAGCTAGATTGCCACGTAAGTGGATCCAAATATTCATAACATGCTCAGATTTATGCCCAAACATAAAATTCTCAACAATGAAGAGGTCATTTAACCATGTTGTAGGCCAATGTGATTATTCCATACAGACATTATTATGTTTACCAGTGCATTTTTAATTGCTTTGAAGAGTTTTTGGAATGCAGTCTCTCAGAGGCTGATAAATGTATCTCTGTCAATTGGCCTAGTACAAATACAGATGGTTATCTCAAAATCAGCAAAACTGATAACCCCTAACCTAATCTCTCAACTGTTATTTACCAAAGGCTTGATAAATATATATGGAGTGCTTGTAACAGTCATGTCTTGGTCTTCAAATTGAAAATGGCTGACTGTAGTTGTAGAAGATTAGGTAAAGACAGTGGAAACAAGAGCTAGAAGCTATCTGTAGAACATTTAATATTCTAAATCTGTATTATGAAGCCTAAAACATTCTGGCGAAAAACCAGATGGTCCTTGGTGTGGATCTTCTCATGCAGGAATAATAATAAAAAAATTCAAATAAGTTGGAATGTGTAATAACAAAAGTTAGTATACAGGATGTTAAGCTGTAGAAACCAGGTTTTAACAAATTTGAGCTGTAAAGATTGGATGGGCGCTGGGGGGGGGGTGCATGGGGTTCACTTGCACCCCCCTGCTATGAAAGAAAATACACAGAAAAAGATTAAGAAACAAAATTTTATTATTAAATTCACTGCTTGAATAATAACTTAAGGCACCTAGGTTGTTGTCCAAATTTGTTCACACTGTCAAAAAATTCAGTATCCCTAGTTAATATGTGTTATATGTAATGTATAAAAAAGATACAGATGCACCCCCCCCCCCCCCTTAAAGTAATTCTGCCGGCACCCATGAAAGATTGATAAACTTAAAGATCATGTCTTAGTAACAAACACAGAAGACGCCAATAAGTAGATGGCAATGTACCAACAACTTATAAGAAAATAGAATAATTTGTGAATTACAATGGGGAGTATAGTAATAGAATTTTATTGACAAGTGTAGAAACAACAAAAATTGTACAGCTGAAAAGCAAGTCAAATATTTAATGTGGGAAAAGTATGTTTAATGACTATTGCTGAGTGGAATACTGCAACTGAAAATAAAGAAATAACACATTGCAGGATTATGTTAGGCAAGAGGAAATACATAATTGTGCATACAAGTTTTTTATATACTTTTATCAAAATATAAAATAGTTAAACCAAACAAACTTTTTAAAAAACTTAAATATGTGTATAGAAAAGGTGAGGCCTATATGGAAATTTAACACTTTGTCCATGTTTCACCTAGAAAATGATTGAAATAATCAGCGAGTAATAGCTATGGCATAAAAAGCTCCTTCTGATAGAGATAATTTTTTACATGGATTTAAAAAGCTAAAGCTAAACAAGCTAGTGGTAATAAATGGATAAATTTTTTTTTAAAAAAGGAATTTTTAGCAACTTTAGGAGTATTGAATTTAAATAAAAAGTTGGTATCAAAGAGATTCAAGGAAAAAGAGATAGTGACAGATTTTCCTAAATCATATCCTTCATTCATGATGAGAACTCAAGCTGTTGAGTTTTAGAACTATACTATCATCAGCTTAACATCAAATGCTTTGAATGTAATAACTAGAATATCTATGAATTAGCAGAAAGCTGTTTCAATAGTCAGGGCAATGTTGCATCAGAAATGTGTGTAAGTGCCTTTTTTAAAAGTTTAATATGAAGTTGTGTGTAAGAGAGGCAGATTTATGAAATGATACAAAGTTATTTTGTTTGCTTGAGGAATATATAGCAATCCTGAAAAATATAACTTACTTTCACAGTAACTGTTATAAGTCCAAACTGCTGGGCCCAGTTGCTTATTTCTTTTGTTTACTATACTGCTTGACCAATGTCATGTTTAAGAGAATTTTTTCTATTGAATGCATTGGAAGTGACACTGCTCAAAATAAGGCAAAGTGAGGAAAAATTGTATATTTCCTTCTCTGATTAATATTAAGATCTCAAAGCAGGTCAGTTAAGAAAGAATTTCCAGGTAGTATTTAAAATTTCCTAAAGTTTTTTTTTCTCTCTCTCTCTCTCTCTCTCTCTTTTAGCATCATGCTTTGTGAACATTGAGGTCTTTAGAGGTACAAGAGGATTACGAACAAAGAAAGGAAAGGAAAGGAATTTTCCCATTAGCTTTTGAAGGAATAATCTTGGTATTTACCTGGAGAGATTTTGGGAAACCTTGAAAACCTGAAATCGGGATGGCTGGAATACAATTCGAACTCACATACTTCCAATATCCCTGCCTTCACTATAGTTCAGCAGTTATTGGACTTTTTGTCTTCCAGGTTATAGGCTCAGAAGCTGATGCATTGCCAAAGATTCAAGTAATAGATCTTGCCACTTTCAGTGATAAAAAAAAGTTCATTTGCAAGTGAGTCTGAAATAAAAACAGCACATTTTGTTATAGACATTGTTTTGTGTTTCATTGTTGTCTGCAATTTACTGATGAACCCTGAAGCTTTTTAACATGGATGTTATGTGTGCATAAAAGGTGTAAGCATTTAAAAATATTTCAGTTATAGTTCTCAGATGAATTAAATTTTTTATAAAAAGGTGACAGGTAATTAAATAAGCAACTGTTGATTATGCTGTTTATCCAATACCTAGCACGAAACTTATTCAGTTAGTAACATACATGTTAGAACTATCCTTTGTAATGATTTGAAACAATGACTTATTTATTAATTATGATCTATTATCTATTATTCTGGTGCCATAGATCCCTGTTGAGGAAGGACCTCTGAGATGTGGTATATGTCTTCTTGATATATAACATCCTAGGTGTGCGTAAACTGCACCATCATGGAAAAACCACTGGCCAGTTCAGGCCATATTAACCTGAAATGTTATTGAGGTGGCATTCAAGGTTTTTATGCATAATTCATATACACGGTGCTCAAATGCATTATTTAAAACGTATATAGCTATTTCTGTGAATAATCCTTTCTGGAATCCAAGAAGTGAAGTAGCAAGAATGTTTGGTGTCTAATGTATTTTATTGTTCTGTTGTAAATGACTTTTTCAAAAATCCTTGAAAATCCTAGAAGTAAATAAATGGTTCAATACCTAGTTATCTACTAGTTACCACTTTTAAAAAAATAATTTTGTCACATTTATAACAATTTTTTAGTTTTAATTGTTAACGGACAACATGAAGGCTTTGTATCTAGACTCTCATTGCTGTGATTAAGGAGATCAATAAAAAATGTCATATAATACTATTTACCTGCAATTTTCAAAATGTAGTAACAATAATTTTAATTGTTATAAAAACAGACAGAAATTCCAGATGGGATACAATAATTTTTTTTAATAATGATCTCATCTTTACTGTATTCCAGTTTCCTTACACCATGCAAATTTCTGTTCTATATAGTTCCAAACTGGGTTGAAAATTAGTTCTAACAAAAATTGAAAACCTCCCTTTCTCCATATTATATGTAATATAATAAGAACTTAATTTGTACTTTGGGATGCACAGCAGAGTAATTCTTGTTTTAGGCAAATGATTTTCAGGGGAACACTAAACACCTATGTTGAATTTTGAAACTTTTAACCAATTTTACTAACAGCTCCTCTTGTATTATGATGTAGACTGGTGGTCTGAAGGTTTTTTATATAATGTTTAGAAGTATTTTACTACATCTGTCAGTTACAATTTATAATTTAGATAAGCTTTCATTTATGTCAAGAAACTGTGATTACAAGACAGTTTAGTTTTCTTTAGATATCTTAATATACCTATCTACTTTATCACAAAAAAAAAGACTGTATCCATTTTGACTTATGAGAATAATATACTCCTGGACTACCGCTTCAAGCAGATTCAAAACTAAGGATGCTTAGTGTTGGTATACTACAGTGTAGTAAATGTGCTAAACATCTTGGTGTCACATTTGATTATGTACTCTCCATGGAGCCACTCATATACAATCCAACAAAGATGATCAATGCTAGGCTTAATATTATCCAGTAACTAACTGGTAAGCTAACATTGTTCTTGTGCCCGTAAAGTAAATGTAGCACTGAAAATGCTTTATATATGATCTCTGCATTCAGCTTCTGTGAATAGTGCTAACCAGTACAAGGTAAAGGTAGGAAGCTGCTGGCTGTACATTAATTAGCAAACTACCATTCTTACCTCTATATGAAGAGCTGCCACATCTTCTTACCCTTAGATTATATTTTTGAAAATTTCTGTGGGTATTGGAGTTATGTTTAATACAAGATACAAAAAGAATCAAACATGGACTGGATTTCTATCTGTGATCTCACATCTGATTGAGGACCCAAACACCCAACAACCTGGCTTCATTCTAAAGCCTTTGCAGATGGCATCATTTGTTTTCAGTTGCCATTTATATGCATATGCATGTATCTTATGCACAAATGTGGAGCCTGTAGTTCACCTTCTTGTAGTGATAGCAGCCTAGCAGGCTACATTAATAATGTGTTACTGGTGGACTTGTGGTAGTGCTCAGCCACACCCTATGCAGTGCAATATCACAGTCAGTGACGTGTTGTCGCAGTAACAGCTTCAACCTAACATTTCCCTGAGGTAGCTGTTGAAATTTCATGCATGGCAGAAATTATGTGGCGGAACATCCAAGAAGAATTTTCAGCAGTTGTTTGCTGGAATGTACAATATCTTCAACCGTATATGTAAATTAGTAGCCCGAATCTTTCTTAATATTGAGATAGTTTGTGTTATTTAAAATAATAACAAACAAACCTAGACAATTGGAAATGAAGAATATATGGCTGTAGGTTTTAGGTTTCTACCAGCTGACACTCAGTTATATGTTAAATATCATCTTCACACACTGGCTGGCAATGCTGTCAGTTGTGAGATATTTGCTGGAGCCAGAGCTCATTATCTCAGAAGCCTCTGAAGTTATAACCACTCTACATTGTGCAGTGACATTCACCGCCGGACATTGCTCGATGACAGTGACGAGAGTAGTAACTGCAGCCGGTACGCCTCTTCTCTTTGACTTTCGGCGTTAGGTCACTGTGCCTGCAGATGTCGCAATACAGTTGTAATTGTAGCTTTATCAGTCTGCACTCTTTCGTATCTAAAGGAGACTGGCGACAAATTTCATGTGTTGGTGGTGGCTACGGCGCAGTGATTGTTGACACTGACGGAGGCGAGGAGCATAGGACTGGAGTTGGTGCTCTTCAGACTGAACGGTGGCGGCGTGCCGGGGCTCATGGAGGCGGGCGTGAGGCGGCGGGAGGCGGGAGTCACGGAGCGCACGGTGCCGCCCCCGGTGGTTGGGGTGCCGGTGGCAGGGCCCGCCCCCGCCATGCACTTGAGGCCGAAGCGGCGGCCTAGCGCCCGCAGAACACGCCGCTTCAGTATGAAGACGGCGGAGATGAGGACGCCCTGCAGCACGTTGACGGCGTCGGGAACACTCCACAGCCACTCGGGAGAACCCACGGCCAGCGTCGACACCACCTCCATAGTGAACGTCAGGCCCATCACCACGAACAACTTGGCGTTCATCAGCAGCCTGCAACAACGAGATCGTTACATTTGCTATGCAGTACATCTCAAGGTTTCATATTGGACAAACATTTTTGAAGTTGAAACTTCTATAGCGATGTTTGGGAGGGGGAAAATCTACGAGTTTGCAAGAAGCCACCTGCTGCACGCGTCAGATCACGCCCACCTGTCGCGTCTATGATATGCGCGCAGGGCGCTTTTCGCAAAGTATTAATACAAACACACAGTTTTTATCAGATTTTGGTGTAATTTTGCATATATATACAGGGTGATTCAAAATGATTGTCGGGGTTTCAAAAAATTCCTACACTTAGCACAATTGAGATACGAATTTGAATCTTATTTTGATGGGTAAAGAAACTCATCTAGTTTTTTTACATCGATTACAAATGTTCGATATGTGCGCCCTGTGTCACTCTGTACACGTCTATGCGATAGTCCATTTCATCCCACACGCGACGCAGCATGTCATCAGAAATGTTTAGAAAGGCGGCCCTGATCCGTTCTCTCAGTTGCGGGATAGTCGCAGGTAGAGGAGGAAGATAAACTTGATCCTTGACGTAACCCCACAGAAAAAAATCACATGGGGTTAATTCTGGTGAACGAGGTGGCCAAGCTATGAACATTTGGTCACTGTCGGCTCCGCGTCCTATCCATCGCTGTGGTAATTGTTCGTTGAGAAATGTTCTGACCTCGCGATGGAAATGAGGTGGAGCACCATCTTGTTTGAATATGAAATCATCCACCTCTTTCAGCTGAGGCAGCAACCACTCAGAGACCATATCGAGGTAAGTTAGTCCTGTTACTGTCTGTTCATTGAAGAAGAACGGGCCGTACACTTTCGCCTTGGAAACAGCAGCAAACACACACACTTTTGGAGAATCACGCTGGTGTTCAATAAAAGTACTGGGATTTTCTGTACCCCAAATCCGCACATTATGCTAGTTAACTTTCCCGCACAAGTGAAAGTTCGCTTCATCACTAAAAAAGAGTTTTTTACAAAACCCATTTCCATCCATTTTTTCTTGCATAATGTTGCAAACCGTGAGACGTTTGCGATGGTCGTCAGGCGTTAAAGCCTGAAGCAGCCCTAGGCGATAGGCTTTCATTTTTAGGCGTTTTCGTAGCACGCGCCAAACTGTGGTTTGCGGAATGTTCAGTTCTCTGCTGCCTCTTCTTGTTGATTTCCGCGGGCTACGTTGATAAGCTTCTCTGACGCGGTTCACGTCGACTTCCAACACAGAAGGACACCCACTTCTTTTCCCTTTGCATAAGCAGCCCTTATCCGCGAACTGGGCATACCACCTCCGAAAGGAATTTTCTGAAGGTACATCCTTCATAATTTTTTTTCGAAAGTGCTGTTGGACAACGGTAACTGACTCACATACGTGAAAATCTAGAGTGAAAAAAGCCTTCTCTATAGCGTTAGCTGCCATATTGCAAACACTGACATTTGGCGCAACAAGACGTAACTACAAGATTAGCGGCTGCTACAAAACAAAACTTTGAGAGTTTGTCTATTCATCCATGTAAAGATAATACTTGTATGTTTAGTACACAGCCGGTAAAAAAATTCATGATACCCCGACAATCATTTTGATTCACCCTGTATGTATATATATATATATATATATATATATATATATGCTTTAAAACAAATAGAAAACACTGTTGAGGTCTGATTTACAGAAACCTGAACCTTCTCCTTCTTTCCCCCCTGAACTTAATTTCTGTCACCACCAACTGTTTTTAGGAGTTGTATTTGATTATTTGAGCTACGCCTAGAAGTTCCGTGGTTGCCCCCTGAAGAAAGGAATTAGCGTTCTTGCCTCTGACACAATAGCCTAGTACATCTCCTAAGTGAAGATTCGACGAACTGTTGTGTATGTGGACTAAGTTAGATTTTTTGTATTTGAAGTTAAAATTCTTTAGGCGCATTGGGCGATTTTTGGATATGAGTTCGCGTCACCAACATGGTATATCTGCTGCGTGGTTAAGGTGTCTGACGCGAACGGAAGGTTCGAATCTCTGTCACGGCAGGGAGTTTCATAGACCACAAACCCGACCTTCGCATCTGGCATAGCTTCCTCTGTAATGTGAAGTACGCCAGAATGTGTTCGTGACTTGGATTAGACGTTAAACTGTAGGTTCCCTGTACCTGGTAGGACTACTGGGTTAGATTTAGGCCGCTAAGACAGGCACGGAATACGCAACCACTAGAAACCCGGTCACTAGTTCATTACAACCACACGGAATTATTTTGTTTATTATTTAGTATATCTGTAGCTGTAGTATGACGTGTTGCCAATATGACAATAATAGTTTTCACTTCTGTCCACGGTCCCCACTGACTACCATGTTGTTGTTTTTTCGTTCTTTTTCTTTCTTTCCTTCTTTTTTTGTGTTTTTTAATTTGGGTCACGAATCAATGAAATTGTCATTTTTGCTTATAATACAACCAACAAGCACGAGAATTTAAACTGTGCAAAAAGGTTCAAGACAATTGTTTATCTTATTGTACACACTTAATTACAAATCAACTATGTAATAGACACTAAGATCGAGATTTAAATTAAATACTATCTTGTTTTAGTGGAACGACTCGAAAAGCCAGTTCTCTATTATAACACTCGATTGATATATGCAGTCGTTTATTTTCTTCCCCTATCTCTATTTCGTAATGTGACATGGCGTAACTTTGGGAGAGCAATTCAACATGGGACAGTTATAATTCTGTGAGACATTGGTCATAGCACCGAATATTTTTCAAGGACTACGGTTTTCGTCAATTACTTTCAGTCGATAGAATTTTTAATGGTTCATCATCTCGTAACCATTATGTTAGTAATTTTAAAAGTGGATTAGAATACAGAAGTTAACACAATGTCCACCACCATCTTAATTACTAATACTTTTTACATAGTGACGATGTTTTGAAATATAAAACATTTTGCTGAAGAACTTGGACGTACGGTAAATGGTAATTTCGATATCGGGCTAGATAAAATTTGTAGCTTAGCTACGTCTATAACTTTTATGGCTGTCTGCTAGGTTCCATTTCCGTGTAAGAAAATTCCATCACTCCTAGGAAATTATTCTTTTTGTAAGTACCTTAGAAATATTTAAATTTCCGCCTAAACAAATAATATTTTTGAGATATTAAAAAAAATTAGCAGTGTTAATCAACAATAAGAAATCAGCACTAACAGATTAAGGTTTGAAGTATCGTAAGAAAAGATTTGGCTTCAGGAAAGTTCTTATATTGTGTGAAGTAAATTGTCTTAGACTCGCGCAAATGTTACTTACTCTATGCTCTCGTCTTCTGGTACAATCCAACTTTTATGAAATGGAAGTATGTTTATCGTATAATGCTCAGTATTTATTTTTTGTCGATTTTTGTTTAAATTAATTGATCTAATCAACAGATCAGTATTTTGGTAGTACTAATTGATAGCCTACAGAGTGAGCATGAGGCGCAGATGTGGGAAATTGCTGGAGGTTTAACTTCGAAAGAACAAACTAGTCGCAAACTTCGGAGGACGAACTTCCTTGTGCTCGTGAAGTGGCTTCGTACAGTTGTTGTTGTGTAGACGGACTAGGAAATCATATTTCCCCAGTCAAGTGTACAGTGAAAACCAGCACTATATCAGTTATAAGTGAAATATAAACTACGAACTGAAAAGAAGTCATTCACGTTTGTTATTCACTTAATTAGATAACCATCTAAATATCCATTCAACGTTTCCTCTAGAGTGAACAGCTGTGACAATGTTTGGGGGGGGGGGGGTTATATGGCGAGGGAGGAACCCACAACATAGAGGACTCCTCAACTAGAGATTCAAATCTCAGCCACATTACCACAAGTATGGTAAAATCTACAGCACTGAGCACAGTAACCAGCCAACCAGCAGAAGAAGACAACCCAGCCAACACCATACCTAATCCACTCGAACTGGAGTCAGACGAACCCATGTGCGGCTATCAACTTTCGAGTATAAAGACTACTAAACGCCAGGTACCGGAAGAAGAGGACAGAAGACGATCTACGCGTCCAACAGAGAAAATCGCAAGACTATCGTCAGAAGGCACAATAACACAGAACCCAGCAACCTTATACAACACGGCACCGGCATTCACTACTGTCAACAACACGAAGAAACCACAGCAGAACTAAACGAACAATAATTATGAACCAAGTGACATTGGACCGTACATAGTAATAGTAGAAGGAAAAGACAAGAACATTGGAGGTATTCACCCGATGGCGATAGGAAAACTCCTGAGGGAACAAGGTTTCATGACTTCTAACAACCAAGTAAACATTTCGAGCTCCGATCGCAATAGAATTATGATAGAAACCAGCTATAGGGACTCGGAAAATAATTTGGTAAAATCTGATGTTTTTGTTAGAACTAATTTAGAGGCCTATATTCCAAGGTCCAAGATACAAAAACAGGGTGTGGTGAGAAATGTTGACACAACTCTCAGTGATACCGAAATCCTTTCAGTAATCGAGAGTTTCAGGTATTGAATATCAGGCGATTCACACACACACACACACACACACACACACAAACTGTTAAGAAAGGGCAGCAAGAAATTATCCCACTACCAGTATGCGTTCTAACATTTAGATCACAATTTCTCCCTCAATTTGTCTACATCTACGGTATAAGATGTAGAATTGAACCCTATATCCCCGCTGTCATTCGGTGCTATAAATGTTTGCGCTTTGGACATGGCAGTAATCAATGCCGCAGTCAGGCACGACGCAGTTTCTGCGCAGCCGAACACAATGTCGACTCATGCCCCAAGACAGACGCACCACTCTGGGTCAACTGCTTAGGTCAACACTTAGCAACTGACCGCTCGTGCCTAATTATCAAAAAGCAAAAGCAATAAAACAGCACATGATGTACAATAACGTCAGCTACAGCGAAGCTGCAGCTCCATTTGAAAATAGATTTTATGCCCAAATAGCAACAAATCCCAGATCTCGGTTTAACAGCCTTACTGAATTCCCACCTTTAACAACCATGCCCCACTCTCAGATCAACCATAGCCCTCATGCTACTCCCCATGGAGATATATTTCAATCTAACCCACAGCGACCCATGCACAATCACAAACCCCATACTATCGATCAAATCAACCGCAGCCATATACTAGCACACCAAACTTAAGTACAACAGGCAATCAAGTTAGAATTCCACAAAACCTAATTTCGAGAGGCAACGGACCAAGCCACCCAATAACTTACAATCTCCACCCACCGCATCCACATAGAATGATAGAAACACCACAAAACCATCACCAGCCAGGGGGTCAGAAGCCCACAACGACTGGAACCCCAATTGTAGAAAAACTGATAACTTTAATAATATCCATTATTGTAATGATCAGAACCAATGGCACAGTGGACCCAACACACGTAATGAATTCACTTTAGCAGATTATTAAATCTTCCGAACAATGTTCCCAACAATCAATGCAAGACCTCACAAGTCTGCCCCACTCACTATCCAACTTAACCTCCTACATTGGAACGGAAGATCAGTGTATTCTAACAGGGAAAGCTTGAATAACAATCTGTGTAATAGCAAAATTGATATTGCACTATTATCTGAAACATGGTTCCAACCACAGAAAGATAATACCTTCAAATACTATCAGACATATAGAGACGATAGATCAGATGGAAAAGGAGGAGTTGGAATTTTGATCCGACATCACATATCCCACGAACCTGAAAAAATAAATTCCGCAAACTTCCCTTTCCAAGTAATATCAATCCGACAACGACTTAAGAACCTTGAATGCTCAATAGTATCTCTGTACTGCCCTCGCGAACTAGAATTAGTCGAACCAACTAGGATAACCTCTTCAAACAGTAACACACCCCTTATCTAATAGCGGGCGACGTTAACGCTCACAGCATAAGCTGGGGCTGTCAGCACGAGGACTCCTATGGATCAGCCTTTAGAAATGACAGAAGACCAAAATCTCGTTATAATGAACAACGGATCCCCTACATAAATCCCAAGATAGTGAGCAACCCGTCAGCTATCGATTTAACTCTTTGCTCCCCAAGTACCCCTAGTTACCTGGCAAACTCTGAACGACAGTTTAGGATCGGATCACTTACTTATAAAACTCACCATAGGTGGCATCATGTGTAATACCAAATGCGTGCGGAAGGAACACCCCACAAAACAATGGAATATTAACAGAGCGGATTGGGTACTGAATAAACAATACTTAGAGGAGGAAGTTAGATGTACCCCCACTGATAAGTCGGGCACGGAGGCCTACAAACAACTAATACTTGCAATAATAACAGCAGCAGACAAATCAATTCCGCTTAAAGTACGACGAAAATACGCCAAAAATCCCCCAACAATTTGGTGGAATATACAGTGCTACAAAGTAGAGGCGAAATGTAGATTAGCGCTTAGATATTATAGAAAGGAACCGACCTTAGAACATTATCTAAACTATAAACAAACCTGTGCAATCACCAAATGAACACTGAGAATACAGAAACGCCTTAGCTGGATAAAATACTGCGGAAAACCTCGGGAAAGGTACAAACACGAGCTCCATTTGGCATCAAATAAGATGTTTGAAGAATAGGAAAACTTCCACAGCAAGCACGAACATAGAAAACTCATGTGTAGAGGCTATAGCGAAAAAAAATTGCACCGGATAGTGTCAACCATAAAAACTTTAAATATTCTCTAAGCCCGGAACAACAATCCGAACACGAACTATACGCTCCATTCACAGTGAGGGAAGTTCAGCAAAGTATTAAGCAATTCTCAAACACAACAGCAGGTAAAGACAGAATACATTACTCGATGTTATACAACTTGTCTATCCCCGCTCTTCAGATCCAAACAAATTTTTTTTAACGAAATATGAATGAAACAAAAGACCCCCATAGTGTAGAACACAGGCTATTATACATATTAAGAAAGTCAACAACACTAGAGCGTATGATAAAAAAAAAAGGCTAGAAAGGTGGCTAGACATCACAATTTGGATTTAGGAAGGGGAAAAATACACTCGATTACATAGCATTAATAACTACAAATATTAACATTGCATTTTCACGGAAACAATACTTAGGAGCAATGTTTCCAGATATCTCATCAGCTTACGACAACGTCGTAATTAACATTCTGATGCAAAAACTCTCCAACTTGGGAATTCCACATCAGTTTGTAGCAGGGATCCACTCCTTCATATCTGAAAGGGTCATATATACCAGGTGATCTGGTAGGCCCCCTTGGGTCTACAATGGACTTCCACAAGGCGCGATATTAAGTCCCCTCTTATACATAATATTCACTCGCGACTTAGATAAGTTCTTTTCTCCCAGAATATTAACCCTTCAATTTGCGGATGATATTGTAATATACGCTATGAGCCCAACAATAGAAGATGCTTTCGAACAGTTGAACGAAGCGATATGGGCGATCATTAAGTGGACCTTCCATAACGGACTAGACATATCAAACGAGAAATCATCAGTGGCGATATTTTCAAAACGGAAAATTTCCGAATTACCCAGGGTTCAACAAGGACCCCACTCATTCTCAGTACACAGCCGTTTTCTGGGTATGATACTAGAATCCCGGCCTACGTGGAGAGAACACATTCAACATATAATAGCCAAATCGGACAAGCAACTTAACATCTTAAGAGCAGTGGCGGGATCAAGATGGAAATCCCATACTAACGCACTTCTACTCCTCGTACAAATCAATAATCAGATCCTTAATAGATTACGGCAGCATCTTCTACACAAACGGCACAAAATAGGTATTGCAAAAACTGGACTCCTTGCAATATCGCTGCCTCAGAACATGCTTAGGAGCACTAAGATCTACACCAACTTACGCGCTACTATTAAAAGCTGTCGAAATGCCTCTTTACATAAGAAGAATGCAACTCACAGAGAAATTCATAGTAGAATAACTGAACATCACTACACACCCACTGAAGGAACTGTTAAGCAATCTTAAATACTGGACGCAAAAGAACGCAAGTAAACACACAGGTGCACTGAACAACACTCCCCTACTGAACATGTACAACAAGTGGGAGGAAAGGGGAAAAGCAATATAACGAAGTTCCCCATGCACAAGATGTTCCAAGCCCCCTAGACATACAAGTACAGTGTTTGGAACACACGACGGGAAGCAACGCCAACTATTCCCTGAGGGCCCTACAAGACAGCTCAGATCCAAACACAATCCACATATATATAGATGGACCTAAAAATAACTCAGTGGATCGGGTAGGCAGCGCACTATATCGCCCCAAAACACAATACCTAACTTTACACTCCTTACCACCGCAAACTCCAATATATTTAGCTGAAGCGGAAGCAATATTAGAAGCAGTAAGATATGGCCGGACTAGGGGACCAAAGGAGGTGGTTATAATAGCCGACTCTTTGAGCGTTATCAGGAGCATATCAGAACCCAAGTGGAACCATAGGATGGCGCCCTTGTTAATAGAAATACTACACGAAATACATCTCAGCAACAACCTAGGTATCAAAATAAGCTTAATATGGGTTCCCTCACTCACAGGGATCAAATGCAATGAATATGTTGAAAGGCTTGCCAAAGAAGCCATCTCAAACGGACAGAGAATAGAACTAACAGTCACAAAGTGTAATATTCCCTTCCCAACCAACGTATCCATGCTGCCCACTTCAAACAAACACGAAATACTCAAAATCGTAATGACCTTTTTTAAGGAGGGAAACATCCAAATATAAATCTTAGACAATTAGAAAATCCAACAGAAATTGACGGGAACAAAGTTAATACATTTGCAATACTACACCACCCCAACAGAGATATCCTCATATATATCAGCCAGACATAATGCTAGAACTTGAGGCCACAGTGATTTTTTTTTTTTTTTTACCTCCTTAACGTCTCTCTAACAGCGAGGTCTTTAGAGACGGGAAAGGATGGGGGGCAAGGAATGGGAAGAAATTCGGCCGTGGCCTTTTGAAGGAAGCATCCCGGCATTTGCCTGGAGTGGTTTGGGAAACCATGGAAAACCCAAATCTGGATGCCCGGACGGGGATTCGAGCCACCGTCCTCCCGAATGCGAGGCCAGAACGCTAACCGTTACACCACCACGCTAGGTGCCATAGTGAATAATTATTGCACCAATGCTTTACGTTGAGCAAAATAGAATTAAGTTACAGTGTGAAAAATTCCACAAACTGTATAATAAACACTCCATGGGCAAATGTAGGTGGGTGCAGGATAGGGGGAAGATGGGTGTGTAGGGAAATTGCCAGCGGAGCCTGTGCTCCATTGCAATTAAATTAAATTAAATTATATTAAAGTAACTGAGTCCATTTCGACGTACAAAGCAAGAATGTAAACTGATATGCATAGAACGGTAAAAGAATTATAATGTAAAAGGTCATAAAATGTAAACTGTTGCTTTCAGAACTGAAAAACAAATGTAAACTATGTATATAGAACTGTAAAGGAATTGAAATGTAAATTGTTATAAAATGTAAAGAACTTGGTTGTATGGCTGATAACGCCGAAAGTAACTACAATAAAATAAAAAACTTCGAAGGAAATGTTCGACTTCACGTCAACTCTAATTCATTGTCATTAGCACTGCTGAATGATGTATTGGCTGGGCTTTCAGTGGATCGTATACTAACTACTATATCGGCGAAGATACAAACTTTTATAAACATAGCGAGTTTTAACTTTTACAAAAACTGTCACACATAAACGAACAAGCATAATATTAAAACTGTGAACACTTTAATAAATTTATTACACCAGCTTTACATAGCTCAGGTGGTTGCTGCACCATGATGTGGCTAGCTGGTTCCGGTCCTGGTGATACACCATCGGACTTGGCCGGCAGGTGGCGCACAATTCCTGGTCAGCAGATTGTGATAACCTTAATAAACTCGGAAAAATGGGTCTAAAAGTGCAGGCGCCATGTCATACCACTTCCCTTCTTCATCTGTCATTTCAGGTAATACAAACAACGCACTATACTCAACACACTCACTGTCCTAGAGATACACACATAAGAAGACACAAGACATAAGAATACACGCATAAGAAGACAACAGGAAACAACCTCAGTTCAGGCTGGCCTCGGTAGCGTAGGGGCTAGAGTGCTAGCTCCACGTGCCGAAGGCCGCCGGTTCGAATCCGGCCGCGGGCATGGATGTTTAAGTGTTGTGTGTCTATGTGGTTGTCCTGTCCGTCCTGTGGCGTCCATACATTGGAATAATACACACTGAGAGCTGCAATAATTACATAGAGCTGGCTGTATGGCCTCCGTTGCCAAATGCCATAAAAAAAAAACCTCTGTTCAACTTGTCAAGAAAGTCTCCATAGAAAGGTACATCCTTAGTTATAACCGCCAACAGTCAAAATCGGGTATGGCATCGTAAGGAAAAAAAAAAAATATCCTTAAAAATACTTATTATAAAAAATTGTCATGTTTTAAGGAGAACCTTAGAGGGAGACTAATACGCAAAGCTCCCGTTGGGAGCCCTTATCTAACAGTTATTCTGGACGAACTAATTAACCTGCATATAAATTAATTACAGTAATGCAGAGAGCACTGGGAGTTTGACGCCAGTGATGGACGAGTGCATCGCATGCACAACCACTCCCCGCAGGAAGTTGTGCTGAACTTCCTCCCGCTGATCTCTGTGGAGTCGTCCTAATCGCGGTGTTCCTAAACACGCAGGCTGTATGCGCCGCCAAGCGGGTTAATGAAATGTCATACGCGGCTACCAGGCGTCGTATTTATAGAGTTTTATAGGACTCACTCATTACTTTGTCCCTCGAACTAATTTGTGTAGGTATTAGAGAATTGCTCTTTCCAAAGCTGTTTTGAATGTTTGTTTCTCAACAGCGGATTTTCGTGGACACCGTAATTAGTAGACTGTATGTCAAATTTTTATTAAATTTCGTATGTAGTTGTTTAGTTTTTAGATTGTAGTGATAATATATCGGTTTATGCCACACTAAACGCAAATTTCATTTGAAAATTCTTTTTCAATTGGAAACTTCTATAGTCGCGTCACGCGATGTTTGGACGGGGGTAAATCTAAGAGTTCGCAAGAAGCCACCTGTTACGCGTCAGATCGCGGCCGTCACGGCCAGCTGTAGGGCGTATGATATGAGCGCAGGACGTTTCTCGCCAAATCATTATTCAAACACAGTTTTTATGAGATTTTGATTGAATTTTGCATACATATACTTTAAAACAAATAGAAAATACAGTTGAGGTTTGATTCACAGAAACCTAAACCACCTCCTCCTTTTCCCCCTCACCTTAATTTCTGGCACCATTATTCATACAAATCCACAGTTTTTAGGAGCTGTATTTGATTATATGAGCTACGCCGGGACGTTCCATGGTAGACTCCTGAAGACAGGAATTAGCCTTCTTGCCTCTGACATAATAGCTTGGTATATCTCCTTTGGCAAGATTTGATGAACCGTTGGGTTGTGAATTAAGTTAGATTTTTAGTTTTTCAAGTGAAACCTTCTTTAGCACGCTGGGAGATTTTTGGATTGGTAAAATCTTATAAGTCCGCATTACCGACATGCTAATATTAATAGTATATCTGTTGCGGTCTGGTGGTTAAGGCGAACGAAAGGTCCCCAGTTCAAATCTCTGTCTCGGTGACGTTTATCATAGACCATTAACCCGACCTTCACATCTGGCATAGCTTCCTGTGTAATGTGAAGCACGCCAGAATGCTTCCGTGATTTGGATTCCACATTAACTGTAGGTCCTCTATACTTGTTACGGCTACCGGGATAGGTTAAGGCGTCTAAGCCACTGGAAACCCGGTCACTAGTTCATTACGACCACACAGACTTATTTGTTATTATTTAGGATATCTCTGTAGGTGTAAGTATGACGTGTTGGGTGTATGATATTAATAGTTTGAAGTTTTCACTTCTGTTGGTAATCTCCAATGAGTGTCACGTTTTTTTTTATTGCTTTAAGCCTCGACGACGTCGAGGTCATTAGAAGCGGGAAAAGACGGGGGGATTGGGGGGAGAGGGCAAGGAATTGGAGGGAATTCGGTCACGGCCTTTTGAAGGAACCATCCCGTCATTCGCCTGGAGTGATTTGAGGAAACTATGTAAAACCGAAACCTGGATGGCCGGATGGGGATTCAAACCTGTGTCCCCCTTAATGCGATGCCAGAGTGTTACCGCTCACCCACCACGCCAGTAACAATATACATACAGTTTTGTTGCACAAACAACTGGACACTATCTTAATATCAACTGTATTTTTGCGCGAATACCGCGTTATTTGACATTGTAAGCTTTCCGTAATGGACAGGACCCATTCCTTTAAATAACACCTGACTGACAAAAACTGCAACGAAACGCCATTCTCGCTGTAATATCATCCAGAAACTATGTGGTTCCACCTAAGTGTCTTCAGAAAGATGTTTTGCCATTGGATTAATGTACTCCGCTGCAGAATGCTGATCTTCAACAAGCATGTTAGTAAGAAAGACACAATCAAGCACCTAATAACCAGTTCCATCCAGCAACTTCCTGCGCGTAGCCAAAGAGCTCCGCTACAACTACTGAGGAAAAAATGACTTTAAGGGAGCACAGGAAAATAACAAACGACGTTCAACTCGTCACCCATTTGAGCTTCAATGATCTCAAAAGCGAAAAGATTAGCTCCAGACACACTTCGTTACTAACTGCGCAATAGCTGTTTTGAGAGGATTTTTATCTATACGAAATAAGAAAGAAAGACTGGATTCAGAAATCACCTATTAACAACCATGGTCTGCCTTGTATCGAGAACTGCTAGGGTTCGAGTTTTTGCGCCAAATTTAGACTTGCATAAATTGAATACGCACTAAACATGGTAAATGTATGGAATCGGTTTTCAAATGGGAAGAGTCCCCTCCCTCAGAACGGGCAGGGAACGAACACATCGCCAGTCGAGTCCTGTCACATCACACGCAGGAGAAATGCACATGAGAGTGTCATTAGTTAAGCCTGATTTACATGTTTTGTTGTAGATATTGAGTTAAATATGAAGAAGTAATCGAACTAGAGAAATAAGAAAACTGATGTAATTAAGGAAAAAAGTTACTAGATTTTTAAAAAATAAGACAGCCTCAGTAATTCTGAATTTCTGGGATACGACAAAAGAAGACCACAAAATAGTGAAGAAAATGATCATACACAGGTAGTGACCACCCAGAAAAAGAAGAAAGATGGGAACACTACAAGTAAGCTTGAAATGAAGCTGGAAGAGAAAGATCCAGGACGGAATACAAGAAGCTGAAAGAAGATGGTTGTGACGTAATTGGCCAAATCAATGTGCATGTATGATTTAGAAATACGAACTCGTTGCCATCTAACTATGGTACGAATGTACACCGTGGTGACGTAGTGACACATGTCACCCCATTCTCTGACCGTTGGGGTGCGTCCGAAGTCGTGACGAAGAGGCACCACCCGCGCCATCTGTGAAGGGTTGAATGAGTGTGGGGACGCTGCAGCAACGGTACTTAAATGTAGCGCTTGTCCTTTCCTTCCATGTGACGTCTGGTGATTGGCTGGCAGATTTGTCACCAACGGATGCTGGGAGTGGGTGTCTGGAGGCACCTGCTCGACCAGGAAGGAAGGGAGGCCATCTCTCGTGACCGGCAGGTTGAAGAGAGTGGAGGAGTGAAGGACACTCCGCCACGGAGAGAGATGTGTTAGTTGGATCGCGTACTGCAATATTTTCATATACTAGGAAGTCATCTGAAGCATGCTGGTGAACACATTGGACATATGGTAACCTGTTACGATTCAACATGGTGCTATTGTTTCTGGGGTTACATTAAAAAAAAAAAAACGTTCAAGATCCTTGACAAGGAAGCTTGTCAGATAAGAAGCTCTCATGTCTCTAGAAAAATGCTTTCATCTCTAAATTAGTGGCCGGAAAAAAGAAGAAAATATAATATGGTTTTATTTGATTTCAATTTCTTGTATTTAAAAATGTTTGTTTATTGATTAAAAATGTTTTATGAAAACTTCTCGGGTTTCAAGGCGCGTCAGAATTGAGCCGTCTGGCGACGTTTCGGAAGCTTGCACTGCTTCCATTGTCAAGCCCCCGCTTAACATTACTGAAGTCTGCCGCACGGTAGTCTATTATATAGCGCCAGCAGCCGGGAACGGAGGGGGAAAGCGCGTGGAGGGGCGATCTAGTTAGGCCCTGCTCGCTTGGTGACGTCACGATCGGGTCACTCCTATGCCATTATATGGCTCGATTCCGTCTCGTTTGTAATAATCCAAATGCTGGCTTCCAAGCTTGGCTTAAATTGAGGCCTTGATCACGATTAATAACATTGTTGCTAAGCCTAATCTCAATAGCCTCCTTCACAACACTGTCCCAAAAGTTATTTGCGTAACAAAGGCGTGTCGTTTTGTCGAAGCACGGCTCGTGTCCGTTGTCAGTGGCGTGTTCGGCTAAGACAGATTTTTCTTTTTGTCCAAGTTTAAAATGTTTTGATGTGTTCTTTTCGTCTTTCATTAATTGTCCTTAAGGTTTGCCTTATATAAGAAGTGCCGCATTCACATGGGATTTTGTACACTCCAGGAGCCCGAAGATTGAGACTATCCTTCGAAGTTCGCAACGGCTGTCCAATTTTTGGTGGAGGTCGAAAAATCGATGTTGTTGTTGCTTTCGGGCGTGTCGACAGCGGGGTCATTAGCGCCTCGAAAAATCGAACGGATGCCCTATTTATTGATTAACCTTGCTATTTTTTGATGTTACTGCTCCACAGAAAGGTAGAAAGGCACCCGAGAAGTTTTTATAAAGCATTGCCGCCGCGAAAACGTACATAGTTATCTAAAAATGTTTTGTTTGGAAAAGGAGTAAATAAATGTTAAAGTATCAACTAATTCGCTTTGTTGAGTGGAAAACAGATCCCGTAGCAGTAGCCTGGACTGTACTCACTTGCTGAGGTCTGCCCGGTAGCGCCTCCTGGAGGTGGCCACTGGAGCCATGCGCTCCAGCTCCGCCCTCACATTCCAGCAGCAGCGAGCGGTGAGGGCGAACAGCACCACGTTCACCATCAGCTGCGCGCCCACGGGCGTCGAGAACACCTGCAGGTAGTCCGGAGAGCCGGCTGCAACACCAACCACAATCCAATCAAACACTATCACACATTCGTAACCATCAGCAGAATCGTGTTTTATTTGTATCTAGTTGTTCAAGCAGACACTGAATCAGAATGATGCAACGAGAAACTGTGATTCTGTGTGTTGGCTTTCTGTTCCTCATTTTTTCTTACACTTGTGGTTCGTACACGATATTAATAGCCTTTTCTGCAGAACTGAAGATGGAATTCCAGACTAATAGAAGTTGAGTAATTTTTCTTGTGTTTGTTATCGGGCTATTAAGATAATCTCCTACTACTGAAGGAACACTATAGTAAGGGGGCATCCATAAGTTACGTGAGGTATTTTTCCGGATTCTCGGACCCCCCCCCCCCCTTTCTGGTGAGATCTGGTTGGTGAGAGCTGGTCCCCGTGAGACTCCCCCTGCCCCTACAGATCCCTCTCTCCCAAAGCCGGTTACACCCACACTTTTCGACAAAATACCCCCTAAAATAGACTTTCGTGTCATTTTTAGACCTTTTTTTTTTAAAGCTCTAACTTTCCAAAACCTCACGTGAGATTTCCATTGACCCCCCCCCCCCCCCTTGGTGAGATTTCGCTGGACCCTCCCCCCCTCTGTCACCTCACGTAATTTATGGACGCCCCCTATTTGTCACAAAAATAAGTTGAATAATTATTTTTTCCGCCGACGCAAAATGCCTGGAGTGCGGCAATTTTTGGCTGAATGGTGGTAGGGGTTTTTGGGATCCGCGTCATTACTCTGCATGGTCGTTGCAGTGTGCCGATAACTGTTAGACTGAAACCCTATTTGAGGGCCGCGTCGCGAAATCGCAGTGCCACGTACCACGGAGAAACGATTGTGTCCAGCTCATAGAATCGTGTTTGGAGACCATTACTATGATTAAGGATGCTTAAGAAGATGAAGCTAGCTGTGTTTTCTGCTGACAGAAGATGTTTCAGGAGATGACTAGCGACCAGAAACGCTCTGGATGTTCATCAACCATACGGTGGAACAAAAATGTATGAAAATTGAGATGCATGCTCAATTCCGTCGAGTCTAAAAGTCAGAATGTCAGCGAAAGAGTGAAATGTTTCGAAAAATACAGTGCATCACATTCTTACAGAACATTTAGCTATGAGTAAAGTGTGTACAATCTCGAGTGTTTTCTTCGACTGCTGTGAAAGTGATCTGAATTTTTCATATAACGTGGTTATTTGTAGCGAGGCATGATCTTCGAACTCGACCCCGAGTCGAAAAAACAAAATGCAGAGTAGCACACGAAGACTTCCGCGGGCGCGAAAAAAGCAGGGATGGGCAAGTCTTTGGTGAAGGCGATTGACATTTTTTAAATATTTCTTTTACTCAAAATGTGTTATCAACAAACAGTTTTTGACTCAAAGACGGGCGGTGAACAGTAAATTTGAAAGGTAAAGAGGCCGTGACTAGGTACCTGAACTTGGTTCCAGTCGTCGCGTTCCAGGAAGCGTGCCGCCACTGGCTCGATGGATGAAAGTGGTATTTAGAAGAATTTCAGTAATTTGTACTTTAATCTACAAAAGTATTTTTATCCCTAATTTATTCTAATTATGTTTGGGACAGACTCTGTATGTTGAAGTACCATATTGTCATTACAAAGGAACAATTTGCTTTTCACTGGTAAACATTCATCTGGGAAATTTTTCATTGTTCAGATTTTAACTCATGAGCGAATAAAGAAGCAGATTTAAGTGCATTTTAACGATAGGACTTATGTTCTATCTTTTTCAATTAGTTTTTTATTCATTCTTGTCTTTTCTTCGCTGTGTGATAAAGTGTTCAGAGTTTCTGGAGGTTTATGGCATTCTCTATAACAGCACTTTTGGCATAAAAGTAATACCTTCTTCTTTATTTGATTAGGAAACACCAGATTTATTTTTGGTTAACATTAAAAAGGAGGCAGGAATAATTTATACAGGGAATTTCATGGTAACTTGTGAGGTACACAACCTCACATTTGTGTGATTTTAAATGAATTAAGCTATTTTTTATTTAATAAATTGTAATGGTGTGTATTAACTCGAAATTTTTAAGTTCGTAGGTCAAAGAATAACAAGATCTCTGAAAAATAAAAGAAGAGTCAAGAAGAGTGAGTTGTTGAAGAGAAGATTTGAATGGAGAGGACGAGTTTTTGGTTTTTTGGAATGAAACAGTTTGGCTCACTGGAGAAGCAACAAAAATCCTGGCGGGATTATTAATAGTAAAATATTAGCCTGAGGGCAGAAGGTTTAGGGTTATGGATAAAGATAATGTTATATGACTTGAGAAAAGAGAATTGTTTGTTAAATAAAAAATATACAAGTGATGAGATAAGTGAATTGGTGAGATGCAGAAGGGAAACATTCCATGTAACCTAGTTTTTCAGGAAACGAAAAAAACGTTATAAAATGGAAACGGTAAGTGGGAGAGAAAAAGTTACTATTGGTGGTTTGTAGCACTAATTGAGGTTAATATTTTCCACTTGTTCAATATTATGTAATGTTGTCCATGACATTGTAATTTACGTCCAAAGAGCATGGAATACTTTCCTTTTGCATCTCACTGACTGCTGAATGAAGTATTTTTCAAATATTTTTGTTAGTTAGAAGTTTATTCCAAGGTAAAATTGAAAAAAAATTATAGCAGAATTACATTCAGAAATACTTATGCATATAAAGGTAGACAAGAGCAAAAATCACCATATACATGTAAATAATAAACAAGAAAAGAGAGTGACTAAGTTTGAATAATGTCTCCCTCGTAGACTGTCCTCATACATTTAGTCAATATCCTCTGTGTCATTTTCTGCTGACCATTACAATATTGTGTTGTAGAATTCTTTATGTTCATGTGGAACATACTGCATTATCTTTGCCACATCCATTACCTTCTTCTGGTCGATGGGAACTTTATAATCGTAGGCACGGTCTACTGGTAGCATCAGGTCACCACAATGTTTGTATAGTTGAAAAATATCACTATTCAATCCATTTATGAATTTGAATGCTTCAACAAACCCTTTCTGATCTCTCCTGTATATGAGATGTCTGTATTGACTGATCTGGAAATCAGCTCGATGATGGAGACTCTTTGTATACTTCTTGAATATTAAGGGCCACCATTCCTTGTAGCTGACTATCTGCTCAGTTTTGACAGATCTCACTTCAAATGGTGATTTTTTCTTTGCATTTTGAATGAGGGTATCATACTGTAAAGGTGTGTATATTCGATCTATGTCCACGTATTGGGAAGTACTGATGAATTTTTTCAAACCGGCCAATCATGGTGAGACTCAATAGAATTCTGACCAGAGTATGGTTTCGATTTTGCCCGCCACAGGCATCACTGAACACATGTAGAGTTTTCACCTCAGGCGGTACACAGGTGTTTACATAATCACACAGAAAGCTACAAACTTCATCAGGTCCCTTTTTACAAGTCCCCTCGTGGTAAGTATAAAACACAGATGATTAACAGTGAAGAACAATGTGCATTGGTCACAACGATCTCTTTCTCTGATGCCGGTCCATACGTCTCAGAGAAACGCGCATTGTCTTAAGTAAGCATTTTTCTACACGTCTGTCTACATGGTCTGCACATTACCGGCGGGATGAATAAGTAATTAGCTTGTATCTATGATTGTTGGAGACTAAACTAAAAGACACTCTCACGTTAAAAGTAATTGTGGTTCTACATTGTGCACTGGCTTTGAAAGGGTAAAAATTGTTCAAGGATATTATAATATTCGTTTATTAAAGAAACGTGAAACATGACATTTTCTGATTAGCAGATTTTCGGGTTATGCCGTGTTGTTTATTTAATAGTCTAAGATTTCGGATACCATTCTGCAGCTTTCACCAGACGAACAACGCAGCTTACCCCGAAAAACTAGTAATCATTAACTGAAGCTGGCTTCCCGCTATCCGGACATTTGCGGGCCTGGCCGATCCAGCTACCAAGGAGCGGACCATGGGAACGGTCCCGCTTGAGGAGATGCTTCTGTCTGTCACCCAGTCGGTAAGGATCAGAGGCCCGGGTAGCTGAAACGATACTAGGCAAGGTGGTGGGGAGGCGGTGAGAGTTAACCTGTGCGCGCGCTGATCCGTACACTTCGGCTAACGTGTCTGAGCGACAGCTGGGGCCGTCTTGGTATTCCAGGAGCTCAACTCTTGATGGCCGGGGCGGCTGACTTTGCTGCCGGTTCCAGGAGACTCTACCTTTGGAGCCACTCATCACCAAGAAAATGAACACTAATGGACCGAAGTGCGGCTGTGACAATTGGTGGTGGTAATAGTAGTATTAGTAGCAGTAGTAATAGTAATGTTATTAGTAATATTAGGGACAATAGCAGTAGTAGTAGATGTAGTAGTGGTGTGGTACCCACTCTGTTCAATAACAGTAAATGTAATAGATATTGGAAATTGAATCAAAATTTTCTTGCATTCATTGTTTATAATACGTTATATATATGAAGGGATCGGAGAGATATAGTCATAAGCCACACTTTTGTCGAAATTGAGTTATTCACGCTACGACATTCTTAACGATGCCCTCCTCATCTTGGATTGAAAAAGTTCCGACTTTCTTCAAAAGGTGGCAGGTGATGACGTAGTGTAGTTCTATACTCTGCCGTCTCGTGTCATTTTCAGAAGATACATAGTCACAAGCCACATCAAAATGGCTGAATGCTCAGGTACATCTGAAGGTGCTTCGCACGTTCTAGGCGTATATGACAGTGACAGTAGTGTAAATGAGGATTCTGATCCTTTTGACAGCGATTCTGATGAGTCTTGGTGTCCATCAAGCAACAGTACTAGCTCAGATGATGTTTCAGTAAGTATATAAAAATATTTTTTACCAGTGACCATTGTGTAGTAGCTTGTGACTTTGTTTCTCTTAACATTGCTCACACTGTTAATCGTCGTATTTTGTGTTAATGAGAAACCTTTAGAGCCATATTTTAATGTCCACAGATTGCAGCAACAATATATTTTTGATGGCTACAAACTTGTAAGAATATTTTTATTATTAATGCCATTTCAACAGCCTATAATGATTCATGTGGCTTGTGACTATATCTCACGGAAATTCTGTGACTATTTTCTATTTATATTACAGCTTGAAATAAGTAGAGGAAGTGAAGTATCACCTCAGAAACCAAACTCTTTAAGGAAAAGAAAGCGAAATATTGATCAGTGGAAAAAAATGAAGGCCAAACGTCGACGTAATGCTGATCAACAGTATATGTCGTCTAAAACCAACAAGACTGTTCAGGCAGCATCTTTGGGAAGTCCCTGTAGGTGCTCAAATCAGTGCTATACAAAACTACTCGGAGAAGAAGAAAATATTTTCCACTCGTTTTTGGACATAGGAAACTTTAATGCCCAGAACACTTACCTAACCTGTTGTATGAAAATGGTACCTAAAAAGCGAAAGTTTGTTTCACTTTATTAACACGACTGGAGCAAATGTCACAAATTTACTTTACCTTGTTCTACTTTATATTTCTTTCTTTCACAGCTATCCAAAAAAGACTACAAAGCAAAGTTCATCTAGAGCTGTGACATTTTCATACAATGTGAAAGCAAATGGAATAGAAGTCATGAAGAAAGCTTTCCTGAGTGTTCATGGCTTACAGAACCACGCAAGAAGAATGAGGAATTTGCAACAGCAAATGAAGTTGGGTCTCACAGTTCCAATAGAAGATAGAAGAGGTTTGTATATTACATTTTACTATAAAGTATCCATTTGAACCAAATAAAATAATGTTAAAATATAATATGTAACATAAAGTTGTGTTTCAACTCATACGCTCTTTTCTTTCAGGCAAACATAGAAATCATCCACATAAATTTCAAGACGAAGCCGTGGAAGGTATCAGAGAGTTCCTCAATGCTATACCAAAATATACCAGTCACTACAGTAGGCAACAGAATCCCAACAAAGTTTATTTTGGATGTGAACTTACTATTGCATCCTTATTTCGCGACAAGTACTCTGAATATTGCAAGGAAAAGGGTGTCCCTACGGTATCAAAAAGCAAATTCAGGGAAATTTTTGTATCCGAATTTAACATATGCTTTAAACTGCCGAAAAGCGACACCTGTTCAACATGTGATGCCTTTCTAACGGCAACAAGTAACCCAGAATTATGTGCAGAAGAAATTGCACAAAGGAAACAACAGCATGAGTTGCATCTAAGAAAGGCTGATAGTGGACAAAATATGATCGTGTCTTTAACTGCTCTGGCTAAAGAGAATGTGAAAGAGCACCATGTAATAGCAATGGACATGCAACAAACGTTTCCCACACCAAAACTAACAGTTAGCCCAGCATTTTACAAGAGAAAAATATGGACGTATAACTACGGTATCCACGATTGTGGGTCAAATAAAGGATTCATGTTTCTGTGGAGTGAGAAAGACGGAGGAAGGGGTTCAGATGAAGTTGGGAGCTGTCTATTAAAATACTTGGAGATAACTAACACTCAAGCCAAAAATCTCCACATCATCACAGATAACTGCAAGGGCCAGGCCAAGAATTGGTCTCTTATTGCCCTGGAAAGGACTCTCGTTGCTACCAAAAGATTTGAATCTGTGCAGCATTATTTCCCCGTGGTAGGTCATACCAGACTTCCTTGCTGTTGTTGTTGTTGTTATTAGGGTTTTAGGGCGCGTCGACGACGTGGTCATTAGCGCCCTAACAACAACTAGGCGTGACAACGTGGCAAAATTGCCGTCTGTGTGGCCGACTGTAAAGTGGTCGGCCACAGAGACAGGACAATAAAATACTAGCATACTAATTAAAATACCGACTGCGTGGCCGACTGTAAAGAGATCGGCCACGCAGACAGCAACGTAAAACATAAAACTGAAAATAGGCAATAAATTATAAAAATACATATATTAACTGGTTGGCTGTAAAAGGGCCAACCAGTTTAAAAAAACGCGTAAGCTGGCTGGCTGTAAAGAGGCCAGCCATATAAGCAGTGTCATAAGTAAAAACAGTACTTGGATTAGTGGCTGTAAATGGCCACTAATCCAATCTAAAACCTAGGCCGATCTGCCCAAAATTTTTGGGACAAGACCGGCCAAGCTGCAAAACTTTAAAACCTCAGCCACGTTGTCACGGTCATCGCTTAAAATAAGGGACAGATCGTTGCCTAAGCCAACGTCTGCCCTTAAATCTAAAAACAATATAAATTCGGTTAAAATGTGGCGTACCGTCAAAAGTACGCCACAAGCATCACATTCCGGAGGGTCCTCTCGGCGGAGAAGGAAACTATGAGTGAGAGGACAGTGCCCTATACGGAGGCGAGTAAGGAGAACCTCATCCCTCCTCGCCCGCTGGAAGGAGCTGCTCCACGGCTGAACGGTCGGTTTGACCAGCCGGAGCTTATTATGCTCGACTTCCAGCTACTGCCTCTGCCAAATATCAAAGATAAATCTCTTCACCGCCGAGGCAAGGTCTGACTTTGGGACCGGTGCAAAGACGATTCGGACCTTGTCACAGGCTAACTTGGCAGCTTCATCTGCTGCCTCGTTCCCCCTGATTCCCACATGGCCCGGTACCCAGCAGAATAAAACCTCCTTTCCACGAGATTGGAGGGAAAGGAGGGCGTCCTGGATGTCCTGGACTAGAGGGTCTGCTGGGTACATATTACCTATGGCCTGAATACAGCTGAGGGAATCACAGCATATGATGAAACACTTATCGGGATTTACTTTCATATGCTGGAGCGACTTTAGCACGGCGTAGCACTCGGCAGTAAAAATGCTGCACTTGCCGTCCAGTTTGAATGTGTAAGTCGCTCGAGGGAACACTATGGAGCATCCTACTCCGTTAGCCTGCTTAGACCCATCCGTATATACCGGGGTAAACGTGTGATGCTGATTTAAAATGTCTCTGAAAATATTATTAAAAACACTGTCAACGGTACACAGTTTATTGTACCGAGACAGGTCTAAAATTATTCTGGGCCTCTTTAAAAGCCAGGGAGGAGATTTACTCCAACCCTGGTGATAAAATGAAGGAAGCTCGAATCCGTATTGTTCTAAAATAGCCTTTGTACGGTAGCTGAACGGTTTAGTGGCTCTATGTCGATTCGCATAGAGCCGCTCGTAGTTGGGATGTACAACTAAGTCGTACACGGCACTGCCAGGTGTTATGGCAACCTGCAGGTAGTGTCGCACCATGAGGAGTCGCCGGCGGATGGTAAGCGGCGGCTCGCCCGAGTCAGCACAAATGCTGTCAATAGGGCTGGTGCGATATGCACCCGTGGCGAGCCGAATTCCAGCATGGTGGACACTATCTAGTATACGGAGATAGCTGTCCCGTGCCGAACCATACACGATACAACCGTATTCCAGCCGCGACCGTACAAAGGCTCTGTAAAATTGTAGCAGGCAGGAGCGGGCAGCGCCCCATGACCTGCCACACAGACATTTTAAAACATTGAGAGCTTTTGAGGCTCTGGCTTTCACATCTTTAAGATGTGGCAGCCAGGTTAGCCTACTGTCTAAAATGAGGCCCAGAAACCGAACAGTATCGGTAAAACATAAAACAGTGTTCCTCAAGGTGAGGTGGGGCTCTGGTAAAAGATTCCTACTACGACTAAAAAGTACACACCGGGTTTTCTCGGCAGAGAAACGAAATCCGGTGTGCACTGACCATTCATCCAGCCTGTTCAGCGTGAGTTGCAACTGCCGCTCAGCGCTTCTCAGGCTGGACGATGCAATAAAAATTAAAAAATCATCCACATATAAGGAGTACCCTATTGGACTCCTTACAATGGATGCTATGCTATTTATAGCAATTGCAAAAAGGATCACACTTAAAACAGATCCCTGAGGAACACCGTTTTCCTGAATAAAAAGATCGGGCACTTCACTACCGACTCGGTACCGGAAGCAACGTCCAGATAAAAATGATTTTAAAAAACGGGGCAGGTTTCCCCTAAAACCCCAGTCATGTAATTGTTTTAAAATAACATGCCGCCAGGTAGTATCGTAGGCCTTCTCAATATCGAAAAATACCCCCACCAGATGTTGGCTGCGGATGAACGCATCCTGTATCGCCGCTTGCAGCAGGATCAGACTTCCTTGCGATCGTGATTTTGGTAGCATTGAAACGTATGCGAGAAGCAGACGTCCAATAGTATACACACCAGATGAATGGGCAGTAGTAGTAAAATCTGCTAGTAAAAATTTCATTGTGACAAAAATGCAAAGACAAGACTTCAGAAGCTTGGCCGATCTGAAGTCATTAATCTCTATACCCACTTTATTCACATCTGGAGATCCCATTCGCTTTAGTGAAGCTACTCAATTTAAGTTTGATTATAAAGATCCCTTCAAGCTAAGTGTGAAGCACTGTACTCAGACATAGGAACCTTCAAGTCAGTGGATTTACGTAGCAAGAGGAAAAGAAGGCCTACTGAACCAGATCTATTTCAGCTGCCAATAAAATATAGAAAGCCACTTCCAATTAATCAGAAAAAAATTGATGACATATTGTCTCTTATGGCATACATACCTACAGCATATCAAAGTTTTTTTTCGGTTATGTGCTGGAAATAATGTGAATGATGATGACATAGAAGAACTTCTTTGATTTCACATGTTCGTTGTAAAATAATGTATTAGACTGACTTATCTGTTATGTATGTATGTGTGTACAAAAAATATTACAAATTAGTACTTTTTGTATAAATTTCAAAATAAAAGCTTAAAAATGTATTGTTCAGTTATAAATTATTTTACGGGAGATACATTCATAAGCCACTTTCGACCACATCATAATTAAAATGACTCTAAAATTAATATTACATAACAGAAAGAAAGTCGGGTATTTTACACAAGTTTGCAATGTACTAATGTATAATTAAAAGCTAAAAGGAAGTGACTATTCTGTATTCAACATTTTTATATTTCCATGGAACTTTAAAATCGCTGTATCTCAAAACGAGTTGAATGTGGCTTATGACTATATCTCTCCGATCCCTTCATATATAAGATACAAATATATGTAAATGTAAAATAATGGAAATAAGGGCCCAGATTAGATACTAGGTGCTGGGCTATGTTGTATATGGGAAAATAAATAAATAACGTGGCACGGCCTCCAAAACCACGCGCCTTAAGGCGGACGCGGAAGCATGAAAAATCACGTGACAGTTTCTATCTGTCAGGAGTATCACAAGTCATTATTACTCTAAATTATGCACGATTCCAAACTTTGTAACACAAAATCGATAATGTTATGTCAGTTGTGTATTGAGTGAGGTGTTTCATTTGAGGAGATGTGGGGATGTTGGAAAGTGACGTTTTCGTTCAATGTGAAAGTGTGCCAGGATGTTAAAAAGTAAGGAGCTGAGGTGGGTGGGTTGTTACTGACTCTTGATGAAGCAGTTCTCGTCGCTGAAGCCCCTGATGCGGCCGGAGTATCGCAGGTACCCCGTGATGGCCGTGATGAGAGTGGGCAGGCCCCACGCGTACAGCGAGTACAGCGCGAACACGCGCCGACTGCGCCGCTTCCTGGAGCCCTCGTGCGAGCTGCGCACCGCCCTGCAACATCAATCACACAGTGGCAGCTCCGTGTTCTACGATGTGCACAGTCCTTTTACTATATAGTGATATTTTTTCTATCGTTGTCCTGCGATTTGGTGTTGACTAATTCACGACAATTCCGCCACTTGATGAAAATATTTGGCAGAGAAAAGTGGCACGGTGTGCGACGAGGGTGGCATACAGATGATGATCACTGCTCGACGCGTCGGAGCGTACCGCCCCCACCACCGCTATCCGAGCGCCGCGGCGGGAGTGGAGGGGATGGGTCGAAGGATATAAATACCGCCCCAACAGGTCCGGCCCGGCAGTCGCGTCCTGGACTGCGCTCCTCACGCCGGTCGGTAGACCTGAAGATGATGGAGCGTTACGCCGTCGAAAATTCGTTGAACTACGATCAATTGATCCGGGCGCATACCAGAGAGATCTTCAACATCAGATTCACCGGGGGAGCCTTCGATTGCAAAAGTAGAGAAGTTACAAAGCTCCTTTATTTGTTTCAGAAGCTGCTAACATAAAGATCTGGTATCTCTGACTTGTGTTACCTGAGTCTAGGTAGCAGATTGTATCTAAATTTAAAGAGAGAATTGCCAAAGAATCCTTTACACCAAATTTAACATCTTCTGTGTGCGTTCCTATACCTAATGGCACGAGGGGGAATGAATTCATATAAGCGTCAGTATGCCACCTTATTTCACTTAGATTATCTACCCTGTCATTGAGACAAGTTTTTCACTTCATATGTATGTGACACAAATTTTTCACTTGTTGCTCCGGAAATCTATGTAGAAACTGCGTCGTGGATCTACAAGAGATTCCCAGCCTAATTTCCGTATCAGTTATGTGACACTTCTGACGCAAAACGGTCAATAACCGCCGGCTCTTCTCTGCACATTGTCGATACTATTAATCAACCCTTTGAAACGTAGATCCCACACAACACAACGATTCTCGATATGTGGTTTTCTTGCCTTTTTATTTTAGGTTTTATGCCTCGTTGAGGTCGAGGTCATTAGAGGCGGTACAGGGTTGCACACGAGGAATGGAAAGGGTTTAGGTGGTGACTTTTGCCGCTCAACTACTGAACCAGGATGTTACACGTTATTTCCTTTGCAAATACGTTACAGTTCTTAAAAATTCGACATGTGATCGTAGTTTAGAATTAGCGGTTACAACGACTGATGTCATGTGCTGATCATGGGCGTAGCTACTATAGGGGTAGGCGGTGCAGTGTACCGGGGCTCCTACGCTCAGGGGGCCCAAAGCGTACCTCAGGGGGCCCGCAAGCGCAGTTCAGAGAGCCCACGGGCCTTCACGGTAAACTGCCGATTTTTTTAGCTCTACCGTCGTTTAAGGGGGCTCCTGACACACAGGGAGCCTGTCACTAAGGGCCCAGCCTCAGCTCAGGGGGCCCCTACCAGCAACACAAAACAAAAAAAGGCCGCCCATCTGGCCTGAGGGCCCAAAATATTTTTTTTGCACCGGGGCCCTTGTTGACTTAGATACGCCACTGGTGCTGACGCCATTTGATGTTGCTTTGTACTCTTACACCTAAGTACTTAAAGGATTATTTATGGGAAATTGATCTCTTCTTATTCACTATGTAGTTTATCTCGCAGTTATCGCAGTTTAATTTAAGCTGTCGTTTATCACACTATATTAAAATGACGTCGAAATCGCGCTAAATCTCTAAACAATAAGCGGAACACTTAACCTCTCTACAGATAGCGTACCATCAATAAACAACAGTTAGCCGGATCGTTTACAAATATCTGGAGATAGAACTGGTCGTATTACGCTCTCCTACGCGACGCCCGATTCAACTTCTAGATAAACAAACACTTCTCCTCCTACGACATATTTTTCTACCGTGAAATCATCTGTACATTTACAGATCTTTTGCAATATTGAATACATTCGAATTTCCATTACTAAACCTTCTGAAAATCGGAGAAATACAATCCATCAACCTGTGATCCAACATGAATAATTTTCATTAACATGAATTTGATATGATATGCTCCGGAAGCCTACTGCAGATAGATGTCAGAAAGATCAGTTGGTTGTTGACCCGATATCCTTTCTTGGAAATAAAAGCAATCTGCCATCGTTAAACGAGAAAAATGATACTTTATGACTGGAAGATCAAGCAATCATTTGACTAGAGTCACGTACTCTGAAAACACTCTCACTGGCATTTTACAGGGCCCGGTGCTTTCGCCCATTTCAGAATGTTCAACTGCTTTATGACACCTGCAGAGTATACTATAACGAACCAAAGACAATTCTCCATGACGCGACGTGGAAAAAGCGGTAAGGCATCTGTATTTTCTTTAGTAAATGAATTTTTAAATTCAGTATTAAGGACGTTGGGCTTGTCATATCTTTCACTTATTCCTAACTGGTTTGCACTTTGCATTAATTATGTCATACTGTTGGATATACCAGTAACCTTTCACTTTTTTGTACGATCAAAATTTCTTTGTGTTTTCTATGTTTCTTTTCGAGAACGAATTTCGGCTGAAATTGCATGTGTTACTTTTTGTCGTAGCACAGTTTAGATTTCCCTGATCCATACTGTTTCCTGTTCTTCTCTTTGCTTTTCACGTGTACTGAATTTAATTCTTGCCTTGTATTACTGTCCGCTTTGTAATATGTCTGTTGATGTCTTCCCTAATTATGCGAGTGAACCGTCTCTTAAGAAGTGCATCGTATTGCTTTAAAAGATCGCTGCTATCATTTAGGTACTTTTAAAATATTTTAAATGTATAAACAATACTTATGTTTTAATAATCAGCTATTGATTTTACAATTGTAATTTCGAATTTATTATCGCTTAATCCTGCAGTTGTTGAAATATCTTCTGATAACATTGTGCTGTCTGTAACGATAAGATCTAAAATGTTTTCACTGCCGTTAAAACACTAAGTTGGTTCTGTGATAGGCTGCGCAGGATGATAATCATAGAAGTTGTGGAAAACGATTTCACAGGTTGGTTTATCACAGCCAATGTGTAAATATTGTGCAGAGAGGCAATAACGTGGAATTAGTTGACTGCTAGGCTTGATTGGCTAGAAACCATTTTGTAAAAAAAAAACGTAGTGTAAATGTGCAAAATTTAATTTTAATCAATGAAATGTCACTTTAAAATTTCTTTGTTCCAGCAAACTGTTTTGTTCATTTTTGGTGTTTATCAAACGTTTTTCTCACTCTCTTTTCTTCCCCCCCCCCCCCATCCCCCTTCCCCACACCATCTGTTAGTGCTGATAAATCTATAGTGACCATTTTTGCTATTATTCAGAAACGAACAGTATAGTGTTTGAAATACGTTTGTGCTTTTTTGAGCGTAAAAATAACTTGCAGGCACAATTCTGTAAAGTTTCAATTAATTTTGACCCGTCCCATCCATGGAAGAAAGAAGATAGAGGAGACGACGCAAGGGACCTTCATCATGCACTGGAGTGACGCCGCGTAGAGAAAAATGGGGTGGGGAGGTCGCCATATTGGTCGGCCGTAAAAACACTGGGAATAGGCACAAAAACCTCAAGGGAATAATACGACAACCGTGGAACCGCAATTTGATGATTGATTATTATGTAACTCGACGATACAGATCAAAAATGAAGAATAATTGTTTTTAATATCCTGCTTATTTCTCGAGATATAGTCTCAAAAGTGAGGTGTTTTGAGTTGAAACTCAGAAGAAAAATTTGATGATAGATTCTTATGTAACACGAAGAGACAAATCGAAAATAATGAAATTTTTTTTCATTATCTCGCTTAGCTCTCGAGATATACTGTCTCCAAATTGAGGTTTGTTAGGTTGTTATGCGAACTGTACCAAAACAATAATTTTGCTGCACATGCAGATTGCGTGTTTTATTTTTTTACTAATCCTTGTTGTTAGGTTGAAACGCGGCCTGGATCAGAATAAAAACGTCTCCAAAGGCTCAAGGAACTATACCTGTAACTAATTTTTGATAGTTGATATCTCCAGAACTAAGGGAGATATAAAAAAAAATTACTCTTGATTTTCAATTAGTCTCATCGATTAACATGAGAATCAATCACCAAATAGCATCGCCATGGTCATGATGTGCTGCCCACTTCAACACACAAAATTCAATGTAAACTATATTTCTAGCTATAACAACATTGACAATATCAGGATTCCTAGTTAATGTAGCATAAATTATCACAACTAATTCCAACATATAACTTCAGTATAAACTGCAATTGGAATAACGCACGTGCAATAATAAATTATACAATTAATTTCATCGTACACTTTCAGTGTAAATTGAAACTGGAGTAAATCATACAGAATACCATATTTACTGTGTCGCGATGTAAACTTGACCCGCTTAAATTAGACTTTCAACACTTGTCTACAATAAGGCTAGCTTTTCAAGTGCAAAGTAGTAACATATGCTGATTGTCTACACTACACCAACAAACATTTGAGAACAACATCATCCTGTTGAGAGCAATGAATAAATTTATAGCGATAGTCCCTAATGTTGCAGTTACCTATCAGACACTTCAAGAACAATAATTATAATGTGATCAACTTATGTAACGTTATTCCAGGTTGTTTCCTATTTTGTCTGTTTGTTCAACCCTATGCAACACAACTTGGCATTATAGAAAACTTTAGAATATTAGAAAATGAAATATTCTCAGCAGCAGAGACAGTGCAAACAGCCCAATGTTTTGGGGTGATTCCTATGGCCGCCACGCATGCGCAGTAGGAGACGAGTGTTTCTATGAGGTTACACAGATTTATCGTTATTTCGTCTCCTCTATCTTCCTTCCCCCATGGTCCATCCTACACTGTCAGGAAGGCCGACATCTAAGCGGGGTTAATTTTTCGCTTCAAAAGTTACCTTTGACAAACTCATTTTAAATGACGAAAGGGTTGATGAAACTCGCAGGCATTACCAAGCATTAAACTTCGACAGAAGTCGTTGATCGCCGCTCTGTACAAACTGATGTAGGTTTCCTACGACATTCTGTAAACTTATTATTGCAGTACGGAATACCAGACAGAATCACTCGAAATTGATACCAGTCTACCGGTTTTGTAGCCATGAGTCGTGAAGTGTTGTTTATAAACTGGTCCCGGAATATCGAAGAAGGAAACTGGTCATTAACCTAAAGCAATGCCATCGGGTACCGTGTATCCGTCCCAGCCAAGAACGCACGCTTTAGTTTATGGAACACCAAACAAACACGCGAGGACGGAGGTGTCCGTCGGCTGAGCCCCAGGGCTCGAGGCGGCTGTAGTCACAGATCTCGTTCCACAACATTTCGTCTACTCTCCTCCTAAGAGGGAGTCAGCAGTGGAACCGTTCTACCCTCGCCATTCTCTTCTTCCAAAAATATAATTGCAGCTGTTCTATACATTTTTGTCTTTTACGTATTTCGCATACTAAATGTAGAAAACTAACTGTAGAAGACAATTTGAAGAATTTAATCTTTGTTTTTCAAGTCTTGGGAATTCGACGGAAATAATCCGAGTGACTTGTTCTGGGTTGACAGAGGTTCAGGAATGGTTTGATCTTGTTTACTCAGCGAATATACATATAAACCAGGAAAGCGCCACGTTTTGCATATACCAAATCTAATTATTTTTAACAATACCGCTCTCTGTATATTACAATACTAGTTTAATAGAAATGAAGGAGAATGGAGCTTATGGCAGAATGGTGTAAGTAGAGCTCTGTATTCGGTTTGCTGAGCTATGGCAATATGGAGGAGGTGGCGTGGCCTCTTCAGTACTCACGGGACAGCATGCTTACTTACTACACGTCCGAAGCTATTAGCGACGGAAAAATGGAGATATGTTTGTCGCTCTTGCTGACAACGTTTTAAGGTATTTGTATCAATAGTGAACAGTGACTGTTTTGAACAAGCTATTGGGAACAGAAGCTACTGAAGCTAGTTCATACACAAATTTATTGTTAAAATTCTCGGATTCATCGAAACCCATTCGTCAATGCCGCATTAGAACCCTCCACTTGCCCTCCTTCAGAAACTTGAAGTTCTACATTTTTCATTATTCTTTAAGTAATAGTTGAATTCGAATGCAGTCCGCTTTGCGATCTGTCGGTAGATAGCACTTGCGTAGCATGTCCATTCTTTGTAATAGAGGAGTTCGTTATGACCAGCAACAAACAATACACCTGCTGAACCAATCACTACTAATAGCAAAGTTTATTGTAAACATAGAAGACTGTTTTAATATTCCAAAGAATTCACTCTACTGAGCTTCACTCTGAAATTCTGTAGTTTTATGTCAACTGATACAACTAAACGAGAGTTGCTCATGGATTTTCGCAGCTTCTCAATGGAGCCGTTCTTGTGAAGACTCTCGAGGAGAACACTTCCAAAGCAACATGTATACTTTACTCCCGAAAAAAGGGTTTATTTATTTATTTCAAAGAGGGTTTTTTCTTGTCCTTTAATACATCTTTGTTCCTGTCATGAAAATAACAGCATCTATACAAACATTGTAAACATTCCAAGCATCTATAACCATTGAAAAAAAATTCTAATTTTTTTGGAAACTAGCATATGCATCTTTTTTTTCAGAAAAGCAAGTCTGACAACGCTACAACAGATGATCTCGTGTTCTTGTTTCCTTGAGCGATACCCTTTGTACATTCGTCTGACAGTACTTTCACACTACGGTGTTGTCTAAACGTGGAGCCGGACAACTTGTCAGCGAAATAATCCTTATGTATTTTTTTTTCCTTCGTTTAAATTACTCAACTGTTTGGCTAGCATTTTGTAGCAATTTCAGCCAGAATAAGGTTTCATACAAAGTTCCTTATCTCGACCAAGATGGTGACGCTATCCTCAAACTTTGAAATGTGACTTTGCAGCAAATTTTGTCATCGTCGCTCTCTACAGACTAATATAAAGTTTGTTCATCATTTTTTTTAAATAATTTATGATTATAGCATACAATAATATATGTCCCCTCCTCTTTCTGTTATACATCAATGACCTTCCTGGAAATTTATCCTACATAGTTAAGAGTGTTTTATTTGCAGATGACACTAACCTGACTGTGCGTAAAACACCAAACAGTACTATAGAATTTAATGTAAATGAAGTACTTAGAGTAGTAGCAAATTGGTTTAAGGCAAATTCATTAAAATTAAATTTTGAAAAAACACATTATATTAGGTTTAAAACAAAAAACTATGCACAGCCAGATATATGTATAAACTATAAAAACAACACAATCTTAGAAACAGAGAGTATAAAATTTCTTGGTATTAAAATAGATCAGAAACTCTGTTGGCATGATCATATCACTACACTACTGACAAAGTTAAGTAGTGCCACCTTCGCAATACGAACACTTTCTCTAACAGCAGATCTAGAATTAATGAAACAGGTGTACTCCTCATATTTTCATTCAGTAATGTCATATGGCATAATTTTTTGGGGAAACTCTTCACAAAGTAAAAAAGTTTTAATAACACAGAAAAGAGCTATTAGGTTTCTGTGTAGGGTAAAACCAAGAACTTCTTGCAGACAACTCTTTAAGAAACTCAATATTCTTACAATGTATTCTCAGTATATATATTCTCTCATGAGCTTTGTCATAGAAAATTTTAACCTGTTTACACCTAATTCACAGGTACACAGTTTCAATACAAGAAACAGAAATAACTTGCATAAAACACAAGCATCTCTGTCATTAGTTCAAAGAGGAGTTAATTATTCTGGGATACATATGTTTAATAAACTACCTAATCGTATAGCTTTCAGATAATAAAGATGTATTCAAACAAAAACTTAGAGATTATCTTACGAGGGTGGTTTGAAAAGTTCTCGGAAGGTATTAGAATTATGTATCTTACCTCGGTGGAACTGCTTTTATTTTTCAACATAGTCTCCCCGTAGACTAATGTCTTTGGTCCAGAAATGTTCCAATGCCTTGATCCCATCTCGAAAATGAGATTCCTCCAGGCCTGCAAAATACCTCTCCAATTCGGCTGTCAGTTCTTCCCTTGTAGAAAATCTCCGTCCACCGAGGAAATTTTTCAGTTTGGGGAATAGATGAAAGTCTGATGGTGCCAAATCAGGTGAATAAGGTGGATGTGGCAACAATTCGTACCTCAGTACATGAAGTTTTGCCATGGCAATAACACTTTTGTGCAGCGGAGCGTTGTCCTGATGAAAGATGACGTTTTTCATTGCCAAACCAGGCCTTGTTTCTCGTATCTTTTCCTGTAATTGGTCTAGGAGGTTTGCATAGTATTGCCCCGTGATTGTTTGACCAGTAGGAAGATAATCTATCAGCAGAATGCCTTTTGCATCTCAGAAAACTGAGGCCATGACCTTTCCGGCCGAACGCACTGCCTTTGCTTTCTTTGGTGGTGGTGAATCAGCATGTTTCCACTGCTTCGACTGCTGTTTTGTCTCTGGGATATAGTAGTGGACCCAAGTTTCATCTGTAGTCACAAACCGGCTAAAAATCTTGTTGGTTGCTCTGAAAACGGGCCAGACTTTGTTCGGACATTTCCAATCTGGTGCGTTTATCGTCTAGTGTCAAGAGCCGCGGCACCCATCTTGCGGATAATTTTTTCATACCCAATTCTTCGGTTAAAATATAATATACCCGTTCAGAAGACATCCCTACACCTTCATCAATCTCCCGCACTTTCAGTCGACGATCCTCCATGACCATTTTATGCACTTTTGCGATAAATTCTGGGGTCGTAGCACTTTTTGGCCGTCCACTACGTGGATCATCAACCAAGCTCTCCCGACCAAATTTAAACTCGCTGGTCCACTTGGCACCAGTTGAAAATGAAGGAGCAGAGTCCCCTAGTGTGTTCTGAAAGTCGGCATGAATTTCCTTTGCTTTCTTACCTTTCTTTACAAAGTATTTAATCACTGCTCGAATCTTAGTTTTTTCCACTGTCACAAATCACTACGCGGGAACAACAACAAAGAGTCGTCACTACCACACTCCTGCAGCTAGAGCACTGACGCGCCACGTGTTCACTCACATAGGATATGTGATTATTGCGCGGGAACCTCGTTGCTCTAGCACTGACATCTAGCGGTGATTCCGAGAACTTTTCAAACCGCCCTCGTATTGGCAACTCCTTCTACTCCATTCAAGAATTTGAAGAAAATAATTAATTGTACTCATTATGACGTTTGCAAAACTCAGTTGCAAAAATGTATGTTTATTATTATTTCTTGTATTTGTAAAATATATATATATATATTTACTATGATATGACTCATAGTATGTGTATATGTATCAACAATGACATGTTTCAGATCCCAGAGGTACTTCCTCAGCAGGGATCCATGGAGCAAGATTGATAAATAAATAAATAAATAAATTATAATCCGTAAAACAGAAATTTTTAAGCAAACCTCGTAAGTCAATCTCACATTAAGAACATGAAAGAAGAAAAACACATTTAATTATAAGTTTCCATGGCTGAGGTCACAAGTTAACAGTATAATGCAACAGCCATTCACATATACTCGTGACCACCTCAGACGTTATACGCGGAACGTTGCCTCAGGACCTAAATTTGAAAGTAATCGAGAATTTCGTCACAATCCTGTCGTCGGAATCTCAGCAGCACGCCGTCAGTCGCAAGTCACAGAGCTGCTATCGACGTTGGCCAGAGACGACACAGTGTCCAGAGAGTTTCCAGGAAGCGCGAGCACAATGGAGACCCTGGCTCACTTTCCGAAATTAGAGACCGTCGCAGAGGTCTGTGACTCACTGTCTGACTGACGAGCCACGGACGTCAAGCCCACACTCCAGGCCGGCGCCATACTGAAGCCAAACCAACCATCGCGACAGTTTAGTCACATTACAGCATCTCACTTATTCTCGTCTCGTACTGCAGACGGTTTTCAGTTTCATCAAGTGAAGTTCGTATAAGCTAACTGCTATCTCTGTTTGGCTGGGGCTCGCAAGTAATGGTTATTTTAAAAGTTCAATCCGATATTCACGAATGCAAAACCTATCTTTCATGTATCTGAACGAATGATACGCGCTTTAAACGCCATTCAGGCCAGACCTCTATGCAGGCGGAAAGAGAAGCAAGGTGACATCTAGTCCCTAATCAGTAACAAAATTATTGATAATGAAGGTGTTGTGTAATAAGTTGTTTGACTGAAGATTGGTGACAGTTCGCTAGTGAATTAGAGAGAGTGGTGGCGTTTCGATTTTTTTTCTCTTCTTCTCTGTCTAATGATGTTTTACTGTAAGGAGTACGTATTAAACGGATTCTACTTCTCCCAAAGACAAGTGACATGGAGAAACTGAGCGATGGCACCAGTGAATCAATCTACGGCTGCGTCCATAAATTACGTGAGGTGAAATAGGGGGGTGGGGGTGGGGGGTGGGGGGCGGGGTGGTCCGGCAAAATCTCAAAGGTCTACAAGTGACGGGAAAGTCGATATTAGGGGGGTTGTTCGTCGATAAGTGGGGGTGTAACCGGCATTGGCGAGACCTAAAAAAAAGATCTCAGAAAGCTGCGATAGCGATTTCTAGGGAGGGTCCGGAAATCCGGAAAACACCTCACGTAATTTATGGATGCCCCCTAACCAAAACTCACGCAGGGAGACGCTCATTAAAAAACAACAGACTAGGGTTGTAACGGAGGCCATTTCTACGGATGCGAATGTTAGTGCTTGACATCCGCTGATGCAGATGTTTGAGGAAGAGGATGCGCAGGTGGAAAAACAAATTTATCGAATATTTTATAAGAAATGAATTTAAAATAAAAAAGTATATGTTTTATACCAAATTCTACATTTTTCATAAGTAATTTCCAAATAATACTGCCTTATTGACTTATTTTTTGCCTCATCTCCCAACAGCAAAAACGTGTGACGGTTTCACAAGTGATTTAAATTATTTACATAACTACGCACGCGTCTAGGAAACAATCATATGAACTTTGCGGAGTTCGCGGCTCTGCTAATTCAAGCGTCAAGCACAAGGCCACGCCACCGCAATGCTCCGTGCATGCCAGCCTCCCTCTTCTCCCCCCCCCCCTCAGGTGAGATTTGGTCGGACCCCCCCCCCCCTTGCTTATCGCCCTAGCAGTTTTTTGAGAATTTTTTTTTAGATTTCCGTCGACCCGAGATTTCGCCGCCCCCCCCCCCCCCCTATTTCACCTCACATGGACGCCCCTTTCCACAGCTATAGTGGCGCATTCACAGTCCAACTAGTAGGACCACGATGATCCGATTTTCCGATAAGGGGGCATCCATAAATTACGTGAGGTCAAATGGGGGAGGGGGGGTCCGGAAAAATCTCACCAAATCTCACCCAGGGGGGGGGGGGGGTCTACAGAAATCTCACGTAAGATTTTGAAAAAAAATTCGGATAGTAGAGCTAAAAAACAAGTCTACAAATTGCGCTAAAAGCGATTTTACGGAGAAATTTCGTCGAAAAAACGACTTTTGAAGGGTGAGACCTAAAAAAAAAGTCTCAAAAAGTTTCAAAGGCTATATCTAGGGGGGGGAGGGGTTCTCACGGACCAGATCTCACCAGAGGGGGGGGGGGGTCTAGCGAAATCTCACGAAATCTCACCAGAGGGGAGGGGGGCTTCCGGAAATCTGGAAAAACACTTCACGTAATTTATGGATGCCCCCTAAAGGACTCTTGCTTGGAACATTTTGTTATACCGCTTCTATTAGCGTGAAAGGGTGAGCGCATCCTACGGTAGTTCTACGTGGATGTCCTGTAAGCTAGACCGTGAATATGATGCTTTACGTTACACGCAAGTTTAAACTTGTAAATTTATCGCTTAGGTGATAACACCATTCAGTTCATTGTTATTTTTATTGCAAAATTGCCAGAAGAAGCAACTACGCTTTTGTTAGCCAAGGAATGATGTTCAGAATCTCGTACATAGAGAAAAGAATAATTTATATTGCAATGCAAACAAAGCATTCGCTATGCATCCACAATAAAAATTGATGATGTGAAAGCGGATGTTGGATTTCACGCGAAAGTTCCGTACTTGCAGAAACGAATATCCGTCACATCCCTACAACAGACCATTGGTTCCTAATTAGTTTTTCCGAGTACCACTTGATGAAAGAGCTCAACCTCGCTATAACTGAAATGACACATAAATAAATGAAGACAGTTTTTCGAGGTTTATTATAATAATACAATTCACACACACAGTTTGACTGTCTTAAAATGTATTTTGGTGATGGTAATGTTTGCGTAATTGTTTTTTTTTAATTATCTTAGTGATTAACACGGCCAACAGATTACAAAGCGTTCCCCTTGAAGCAACCTGACGTACCCTTGCGGATACGTATACCACCAGTTTGAAACCACTGGAATAGAGGGATTGAAATACCAAACCCTATGATATCGTCTTATTCTATACCCACCGCATTTAACCCACCCCTTCCATATAAGCTATGTTGATCAGCATTGAACGCCTTTGCCCTTGAGGCACGCTGCCATTATAACGTATGATGGTAATTACTCCAGTGTCGCCAGATTGATGAAAAAGATACTTCTTTAAATCTGGGTCTACCCCTGGCGGCAGGAGGGCGCTATTTAGGATGCAGTGCAATTGTTAGCGGTTAATCTTTAAACGCTTACGAAACGACGATGCGTGAAACGAGCTTTTAGTTTGGGCGGAATATTTTTCGTATCTTTCATTTCCAATAAAAACTTTTGTTATTGTCGAGTCTTATGTACTGGAAACTATCACCTTCCTACTTATGTCCCATACATAACAGGCTTTAATCCAGGCTGTCCGGTATATCTCCGGAAGATACTGCGCGAACTTAGAAACCAAGAATCGCATGTTAAACTGATGAGTGAACAAGTGGTTTGTGTTAAGTAGACGTCCTAACACTGGGTCTTTCTGGTAAATTAATGAACCTACAAATTTTAATTCATGATGCAATCGACTAATTCAATCCAATGCAGGAGAATCTACACAGACCGAGCGTGGTGCGTGAGTGGTAACGCTCTGGGCTCGCATTCGGTAAATCCAGAGTTCGCTTTTCCACGGTTACCCGAAATCATTCCAGGTGAATGCTAGTACGTTTTTCGCCTCTAATGTAAAAAAAAAACTTACCCTTCCTCCGTCCTTTATCACCACTATTGACCTCGACGTCGACGAGGCGTAAAGCCATAACAAAAAATGATATTTTATTCATGAAACAGATTCAGATGGGAGATGTGCCAACCCTTTCAACCTCTTACACAGCTTTTTTAAAAACTGGTTACATACGACTTTTCATTGCTCAAATAAATTGTGGAGTTTGTGGATGTTGTCTACATGTAAGTCGATTCTTGATTTTGAAACATATGGTCGGCAACATTTACTATTGAAAGAAAACATGTTTACCTCCTACGGTCATTTAATCAACACAGAGACGTGGTCTGGTGACTCATGCGTTTGACTGCTGACAGAAAGGACCGCGGTTGGAATCCCTGTCACGGCGAGGATTTTTAAAAGCCATTAAAGCGATCTTCACCTTTGGCACGGCGTAGTGTATAATGTGAAGTATAACAGAACACCTCCATGGTTCGGATTTGACAACTGACCGTGGTGGTGTAACGGCTACCGTTTTGGCCTCGCATTCGGGAGGACGGCGGTTCGAATCCCCGTCCGGGCATCCAGATTTGGGTTTTCCATGGTTTACCCAAATCACTCCAGGTGAATGCCGGGATGCTTCCTTCAAAAGGCCATGGCGGAATTCCTTCCCATTCCTTTCCCGTCTCTAAAGACCTAGTTGTTATAGGAGACGTTAACCAGTTAAAAAAAAAATCGAGTTTGACGTTAAACTGCGGCTTTGATACGGGCGGAATATATAGCCGGTAAAAACCCTGCCACTTGGTCATTACAATGAAACGAGCCACCGAAACAAAGGTATGTAACAAATTTTCTGCGTAATCGTTCCCTCAATTTTTTATATTCGGCTCGTTGCAGGAACCTAAAACTACACACTATTAAGCATAACTGAAAGCATTATTAACATGTGAAGTCGGAAGTTAGACCGAGCTGATAGGTATGACTACCCAAAATAATGTCAGCCGATCTAATTGCAGTTTATAGTCAATTTTCAATGCTGATCGAGGCTGATTCTGAGACTGTCTCTGTTTTCTGTTCAAAGCCAAATTATCGAAACTCACGCGTTACGTATCACCTGCCACCAAAACTACTGAACGAAAACCAAAGAGGCTTGAGGACGGTGACTGGAAACGAGTACATCCAATGATAAAAGCCGCGCAAAAAGGATGATTTATCACCGTCCATGCTGACAGCTTGATGAACGCGTCACCCATCTATGTAGGCGAGAAAAGATAACGACTTGCTTTTATGACCGACACGTGACAGGCTCCCAGCTCTATAAACATGCGCTTCTCAGGATCATAATCTCTTCTGAACTGTATATTAGAAAAACGTAAACTTTCTCGATCATTTAGGTGGCAAGAATTATCTGTGTGCATTAACATGGTTTTGTTTTTCAGGTGATGATTCAAATACAAAATTTAAAATAATATAATGTTAGGAGTGCGCACCGCCACCTGTCGTATCCTGAGGCAAAGTCATTAATTTCCAAAATTATTTCCGCCAACAGGATTGAAACAACCTGACGCCCTGGCACCAATGACCTGTCTTATAGAATGAAGTACATGACATCTGTAGCGATTTGCCGTGAAGTAGATAATTCCTAACTACTCACAAACAACATTCGCAAGAAGCCATGAAGCGGGGGTAGAATGATTGACCAACGAAAGGATTACTGCGTTGAGCATCACTCACTCTGTCAAATGCAAGGATTAAGGTTTCTGACAGTTCTTGATGGATGAAAAGCAGAAGAGCATTCAGTGCATACACTCACTGCCAGAGTCTTGCTGCGTGAGGGGCTGGATAATGCATATGTAACGAATTTCCCAATATCCGATCACTAAAGGAATTCCTCATGAGAAATAACTTCTTCTACAGAACTGTTACGATTCTAGAAAGCTTAGAGCTTACAAATACATTGACAATCAGCAGAATTGAATTTTGGGTTAAATTTGGAAAGAATTGGTAAATATAAAATTTTAGGAAAACATGTTCATGTTCATACAACTCATCAAGTACTCGACAAAACGAGACGTAAACATTCAGAAACAGGTCGCCGTAGCTGGGGTTTGTTATGTAAAACATGACATCAAATAGCATTTTCATTTTTGTTATATTTCTGCACGAACAACTGAAGAAAACAGAGCTTAAATGTACTGTTTCAGATTTGAAGTTAAGGCGCTCTTGCTACAGAGCTATGGGGAATCAACGACTAGCCGGCCAAATCCTAACACGTCGCATCCTGGGAAAGTTCGTACCGACTGTAAATAAATATGCATATGGTTGGAAGCTCCAACTGTATACTTAGAAAACTACGGTAGATAGACTTTTTTAAAATTTAATTTAATTGCAATGGAGCACAGGCTCCGGTGGCAATTTCTCTACATCCCCATTTTCCCCCTATCCTGCACCCACCTACATTTGCCTTCTAAAAAATTTTAAATTCTTTTAACGTTTTCGGTAAATTATTCTTCATTTCTCTTGGTAACTCATTCCAATCCCTGACACCCTTACCTAAAAAAAGATAATCTCCCACACCCTTGTGCCTGAAATCGAGTGCCAGCTTGTGTTCATGGTCTTCTTTTCTCTTTCATTCATACCTACGCCAATATCTTTCCATGCCTCACGCCAGTATACGCCCTGTACACTCCCATGACCCTCCTCATCCTCCTCCTGTCTTGCAATTAATCCCATTCCAGCTCCTGAATCATATCTGTCACTGATTTCATTCTGTGATAATTTCCAGAAACAAATCTAGCAGCCCTTATTTGCACCTTCTCCAACTCCTGTATTTGATGCTCAAAATGTGGGTCCCATACTACACTACCATATTCGAGCAATGGTCTGACCAAAGTTTTGTAACCCAATTACTTTACTTCTCTCGTGCATCCCCTCATCACTCTCTCCAACAAGTGCAGAACTTTGAAATCTTTTCCTACCACCTGTCCAATGTGTCCTGCCCAGTTAAGCTTGTTATCAAATGTAATGCCAACATATTTACATTTCAAGTCTTCAGCAAGCAATTCTTTCCACACCTTATAGTCATAATTAGCATTTTGTTTTTTATTTGTGTATCTAATAAGCTGACTCTTCTTTGCATTTATCTTCATCCCATTTTACTTTACTACATTTTCGTCACAAAAAGTAATGTTACAAGCACTGCCGCTAATTCGAAATTTCATTTACATAATAAGCAATTGCTATAATAACTGCAGTTGGTTTCAATACTTCATATTTTTATTTGAACAGAAATTTTACTTCGTTCTCTTGTCCAGTGTTTTCCATCTATTGGCAACACATACGCCACAATAAGTAGATAAATGATTTGCGGTACCCGACCTGGGCTCGGAAGGTCCCTGGATCGAATAAAAGAAATTTTAAAGGGCCTCAAAACTGACCTTCATCTCTGGCAATGCTTTACTTTGTAGATGGGAAATTCTGGGACACTCCATGTTTTGGATTTCGCGTTAAGCTTCAGGTACCCTATACCTGGTTGGGTGCCTACGATAGTGACGCATTGCACAGCTGGTACGAAACGCCGAGAATACTGGAAAATAATAATAACAATAACAAAAAACGCTGAATTGCTTCCAAGAACGAAGCGAAACACAGTCTGAAATAGAAAATACATAATCAATTATATGTCGGTAAATAAAAGTTATTTAAAAGTTTAAATGCTGTGAATACAGTGGTTACTAAAAAGGGAAAAACGATACATTTTGACATTTCTCTTTGACTGTCTGTGTACCCATCATGCAAAATTTATCCGTGACAGTTTTTGTCATGTTTTAAGACAAGGCTACTCATGCCCGCGGACCATGAAGTGTCCCGCCAACGCATTTGAATTTGCCTGTCAACATCAGCGGTCTAGATTTCTAGAATGTGCTAGCTCAAAAACCTCTGCCAAGGTCTCATTCATGTTTTTTACTCTTTGAATATAATTAAAAAACCTTCGCAAAGATCTCACTGATGGTTTTTATTTTGTTGATTGTAATTAAACTGTGCTACTTATATCTTCGTTAGTTTTAAATATTTATTGTAACTATAGACAAGTAATATTTGTCCCGAAGGACAAGTAAGAATCGAAATTACAGAGCGTGGTGGGTGAACGGTTAACGTTCTGCCCTCTCATTTGGGAGGACGCGGGTTCGAATCCCCGTCCGGGCATCCAGATTTGGATTTTCCATGGTTTCCCCAAATCACTCCAGGCGAATGCCGGGATGCTTCCTTCAAAAGGCCATGGCCGAATTCATTCCCATTTCTTGTCCCCCAGTCCAGTCCCTTCCCGCCTCTAATGACCTTACCCGTCGACGAGGCGTAAAAAAAAAAAAAAAAAAAAAAAAAAAAAATCAAAAAAAAATCGAAATTGTGGCCCATCTCCAAATTTGATTGGACAGTAATATTTTATCCATGATGGATTGGTGGAACTTCCGCGACATTGTGACTGGTTGCTGTATTTTTTACAACCCATATTTGATTGGACAGCCTTGGTTTATGATACAGGATACTTTTTATCTGGATAATCCTATTCTTCCCAAATCGGTAAACTGTGGCATTATTTTATCTGTACTTAATCATCTAGTAAAACTAGCGAACGGCTTTCAACGAAACTGGCAGAAAAAATATAGTTTATGTCGTAGGTTAACATTCTATGACAATACGTTATATAGTTCCTAAGGCGAAAAAATAAAATATTTTATTTTTTAAAAAATCCGAATGAATTAAATGGACTTTAATGAGAAGTAATAGTTTATAAACGTACTAACTCACACCAAAATCATCATAAAATCTATGCAAGCAACAAAGAAAGTAGTAGCTGTTTTTATCTTCATGCTGATGCTTTCATGTATACGCAAATAGTTGAATTACTTTCTAAACATTATATTTTTATACGCAGTGACTGTGTTTTGAAATCGTACAAACTATAATGGATTGATCCTGCGATACAAGTAACTATGATTTCTCACAGTAATCGAAGCTACGTCCTGCGAGCACTACTTTCCCACCTGTCGCTTCTCCCACAACCAGCTGTACGTAGCCCTGTCGACTGTCAGTGACGCAGGAAATTTTTCGTTCTCGTGCCAAGCAGCGCCATAACAACTTTTAGAAACAAATGACACGCAAAAATGCTACAATCTAAACACAGAAGGAAGGGAAGCAGGATAAAATTGGTTTGTACGACTACTTTTCGTGGTTGCCGACATCTCTTTTATAGTTCATCAATTAATTTAGACCATAAATTTTACATTCCACTTTAAATAAATTCCCAGCATGGTTAGTTTGTTGTGTAAGAGTGTTAAGTTCCTAAGTGTATTTGTTTATAGGTGTGTTAACCCTTTCATATGAGGAAAGAAACTGTAAATCAGGCAGCTGAAAGCTAAAAGTTTAGGAGATGTGGTTTTTTGTCTGTGAATATATTTGGCTTCACCGATAAACATTTTAATGACTATCTTACTGAAAGTATTTGAGAATTTACGGCAGAATAATTAATATTTCGTTTGCAAATTTAATTTTAATAATATTTTTAAAAATGAAAATATCCCGCCTTTCATAGAATTTTTGCATTTTTAAGTCTTTTTCATTTTTCAAATTTTTTTCAGAAAATACTCCTTTCTTTTAAGGCATCGCAAAAATTCTTTAAAATTTTTCTTTTAAACGTCTAATAATAAATAATGAAAAACAAACAGCTCTCTATATTTGGTTACCAAAATCTTTTGATCTCAGAAAATCGCCCTGTTTAGTTCCGAATTACATATTGTTACCTCTTTCTGCCAGGAACCGTACCTCATTTTTAAAGGAATTCATCAGCAATGTTTATCAATTTTCAATACGTCTTGATTCCAGAAATTCAGATAGCAGAATGCGTTGAAGAGTATATATATATATTTTTTTACTTATGGCTTTGCGCCTCGTCGACGGCTAAGGTCATTAGAGGCTCGATCGGACTGCGGATAAGGAACGGGAAGGAATTCCGTCATGGCCTTTTTGAAGGAAGCATCCAGTCATTTACCTGGAATGATTTGGGGAAACCATGCAAAACCCAAATCTGTATGCCCGGACGGGGATTCGATCCAGCGTCCTTCGGAATGCGAGGCCACAACGTTGAAGAGTATAAATATGGTTGTACGAGCAGGAGATATTCACCTACGTAGTTTTACCAACCTGGTAAATGCTGTTTTGGTTAAATTGTAATTTTCAGTTGGTAAATGTTGTCCGGTGTTTTCTACAATATAAATGTACAGTAAACAGTACAGTGAAGTGTCACTGAAATTTATTGACCGCCTTCGGAAAAGAACTTCAGTAACATAGTACTATTACTGAATCAAAAGACGGGAAATCCAGCAGACTGAATTACCGGTGGTTTGTCGTGTTCAGTTTGCGCCTTGATCAGATGAAAGGCCGAGGCAGATGCATGTAATGCTTGCACAAGGTCACGAGTCCAGTAGCAGACGGAGCGCTAAATGACGTCACCTGCTGGTGCAGAATAACACACATAAACTGTGCACCGTCTTCCTTATCGCACTGTAGGACGAAGCGTCGTAACTTGGCAGAAATTCACGTTATGCTGCGACGCTTCCAGTTTCATGTGACTGTATAATTGGCGTCTGGAAACAATCGCAAAGTACTGAACATAGTGGATCGTCAGTCCTCAGCCGTAGGACTGACCACATACATCTATTATTTATTCGGTAGCTGCAGAGCTTTTATTCAGTAAAAACCCACGCATATACCTCTAGCTTGCGACTGACGGAGGTGGTACGGTCGCCACATTGTTCTTGTCACTTTAAATTAGTGTTGCCCAAAATCGGTCTTGGTCTTGCATTTTTGCAAGACCAAGACCAAGACCAGGTGTATTGATGCAAGACCAAGACCGGCCAAGTCTCGTCTTGTTCTTGCATTTGGGCAACACTACTTTAAATCACTACGACATCAGAGATCCTCCCATCCCCCTATTCCCAATCTATTTCTAATGAGCCGTTCCACAATAACTCGACAAAAAAATTCAAATGAAGACACAGTTTTAGAATAACGTATACGAGGAGGTGGACGTGATTATCATTGGTAACGTAGGATTAACAGGAATTAAGCTTTACTCTTACTGATTAATAGCAGTCCGTGGTAACTTGTTAAATTTAAATTTCAGAGAAGATGTAATTTTTTCTCTCGATGTTTCCTATTCAGCGCGCTGTAACCATCTTCTCCTCCTGTGTTGGTTGCAACGTTTATAGCACTTGCTTTCGATTACTTACTATGCCCTTACCGTTTGAATTTGGTAAGACATTGCACACTTAATGATTACTTGTTAGCAGAATTGATAAACCGAAGATTAGGTTTATTTACAATAACAATAAAGTATGAGTTATTGAAGCTGCGGCGCACCACTCGGGTGACATAAAAATCAACACAGTTTCACTCAGCAACATTTTACGTTTGGTACGTAAGGATGTTCGTTTTATGAACTGTTTGGTAGCTCCGGCACCAAACATGTATACACCCGACAGCATCTTGCTACCAGATCAGACGCAATATCTACTAAGTAAAAGAAACACCCATGTTTCACTCATAGCCAATTATACTTATTACATCATAAGAAATCGAGGAAGGGCAAAACTGGAAGATTACTGGCATCACCTAATAGTTGAACATCACAGAACACTGAGACAAAACAAGCATAACTTTGCTAGATTCCTGCAAGTAAAAATGCCATACTGACAACCAATATACTAAAAAAATATGCTCTGGTAAAAAGTTTTTAACAGGCCTGAGAATGCACGCCTGCCACGCGGGCGACCCGGGTTAGATTCCCAGACGATGTCTAGTAAATTGATGGGACTATGATCTGCTGGCGGTGACTGTGTCCAGTGACGACAGGTGAATACAGCAGGCAATGCTCAGCAGGTGTGCGCTTCATCTAGTAACCAAGAACAGAACAGAGCCGGTAGTTGAACGGTACTAGGGATTGCAATCCAGCTAAGCGGGATCCCGCAATCCCGCGGGATCCCGCATCATTAGACAGTCTGGTGGATCCCGCACAAAATTAAGCGTATCCGCAATCCGCAAAATCCGGCGGAAACGCGTGTTTGTCTGCGTGACTCGCTGCCCCACTCGGTCTCTGTCGGATGTATTGCACTGTTTGCCTGTACCCTTCCAGTTGGCATTTGACTCATGTGAACAAGCGTTTGTTTTTTGTCAACCTTCGTCATTAGTAAGTAAATAGATACACTTTTACGTATTCATTTTCGAGTACACATTTCTGTAGTTTGCGTTATGTGGCGTATTTATTACGATTTTCTAACTATATAATTATTTTTTATGTGTCGCACACGTTATCTGAACTACACGGTTACAGCCTTTTATTCACGGTTTCATTATTCCCATTTTCTGTATTTGCAGATAAAGTAAATGTGACAATTTCCTAATTTTCGGCTGAAAATTTGATTATTCGTTGATATGAAACTAATGTTATCGTAATTTTAACGATCGCGTACCTATTTATTTAACAACTATCAAAAGGAAATTGTATATCCTTTGACTTATTGTTGTTTTGACCGCTGCCTCAATGCGTTTCTTGCTTGCATGTGCCGCTCAGGCTTTCGATTAATCCCTGTTCTCCTTGTTATTATTTGGACTAAAGGTAAAAAAAGTTATAATGAAATTTTCACGGGTGTATCGACGAATTGTGTTGTAGTAACACCATACTTCGACGGCTGCCTCCGCCGTCTTCCTCACGTGTGTAATTTCGTGTGTTTGCAATGAAATCCGGAGATACAACCTATGAGGACTTCGCTGCAATCATTCGCCGAGAAAGTCTCCTTTCTTACTAAAAAATAATAATTTCCACTCTAAAAATGTCGTTACGCCACATAAGTAAATCTGAAATACTTGACAGTTTACGTGATGGTGAGTAGTTTCTTTTAATAACATTGAATCGACTGTAATATCAATCAAGGAATCAGGAGATATAATAATGAATCACGCAAAAAAGGCCAAGTCTCGTGCTTGTGCAGTGACAAAAAGTTATGAGATCTTCTTCTGAGCCAAGTCTACACTTTACAGAGTATATTCACTTCACTTTGTGAAATGCAATGCTTTTCTCGGTGTTATGGAACGTTTATTTAGATTTTTTTTTAAAAAAAACTCTGGTAACTTGGCCATTAAGCAAACCATATTTTTAAACTTATGTGATGTATTGTAAGGCACATAATATGACCTAAGACTCAATATTTTCCATTTTTATTATTTATTTAAAAATTGGTTTAGATTAAAAAACAAAACTGTAAAACCTCGAAATACACTTAAGACACGGTAAAAAGTTTGAATGTCATTTTGCCAATCAAAATATTGTTAACTGTTAATTTTTATCATTTAACATTAAAAATTATTTATTAATTTAATTATTATTTAATTTATTAACGTTTTAAGTAACTATGTTTTAAATATATGCGTTAAAAAACTGTTTGTATCAATCCCGCATGGATCCCGCGGGATTGGCGCAAATCCCGCGCGGATCCCGCGGGATTCAAAACACTGCGGGATTGTAATCCTTAAACGGTACCAGGAATCAGCGAACCTGAGCTGTAGCTAAGACACAAATGATGAAAGTTTATAATATAATGAAGTGAGATTCATTAATGTAAATGTGAAATATTGTTTCTCAATAAAGACTAACGTGTAAAATAGCAGAGGTTAAGCCACTTGCTTTCAAAGAGTTCGCTGCCCCAGTCCCTGGTTCAAATCCCGGTGGGCACAGGAATTGTTAGGAGTTATGTTTGATCATATGCGCTATGGCAGGTCCCTCCGTGCTTCGGATTACACGTTAAACTGTACATCCCAGAGGAAAGGAACTGGCCGTCCTACCTCTGACACAATGGCTTAGTATCCAACTAGCCTTCGGGTTGCGGACTAAGTTACGCTTGCATTTTATTCGTTTTATAAAACCGCCGACTAATTCAAACTAAATAGAAAAAATGCACGAAACCTTATACGTTTCAGGCATAAAAAGAAGCCTATGTAACTCCCTGCCAAATCAGCAACCTGTCAGTGAAATTCCGTCAAAATCGGTTAACACACTAAATATGTTGAATATATATTATTTATATTTGTTAGTAGCTGAAAAAACTGAAAAATAATGTTCTTGAACATTATTCAAGAAACATTCTACAAGATTTTAGTACATTCAAGAACATTCTAGAAAATTCCATAGGTATTTTTTTGGAACACTCTGATCTCGTATATATGAAAAGTTCCAGATCGACCACTTTCAACCATATCTCTGAGCCGTGCTCGGCTCTTGTTGTATCTTTGCCTTCTTTTCTCTTCCGCTCGCGATTGTTTCCTCTTTCGTGTTCCCCCGCTAGAGAGCGCTGTGGCGCCTGGCGATAGCGGGTATATATGTGGGGGACACGGATCCGAGCGGGCAGTCACTCAGTACAGGCAGTTCCGAGTTGACCATCGTAACGTGTAGATGTGCGACAAGGAATACGCTAGCCGCTCTCCCGCGCCAGGCGGGCCGAGTGCCCCAGCGCACTCGACTTTGCCGGCGGGAGCTGCGGCAATGGTGACGACCCGGCTATCCCTACCGGACTTGGAAGCGGACGGAACAACACTGACGACGACCAGGCAGTTCCCACAGGACTTGAGGGTGGACCCCGACGGAATTGTAACGATAACGCTCACGACGAACCAGCCTGCCCACGGATCAGTAGACCCCCGCGCATCGAAGAGAAGAACCTCACCGATCACAGCGGGGAAACTAAAGCAACCGAGGAACGAACAACGCGCAAGTGGTTCGAAAGTCAGCGTGCCCGTACAACAACTTTCCAGTGCTACAGCCAGCAAAGAGAAGAAAGCGAACAAGAAGAAGAAGGGGACGACCGAGTACTCGGCCGCAACATTCCCATTCCAGACGCCTTATACACCACCGCAGACAGACTTCAAAAAAGCAAATACCCCCAAGCAGACGACTGCTGCCGCAAGCGGAGGAAACCGACGCAAAGCGCAGCAACCAGACGCGGAAGGATTTATAACACCCCCGCCGCACAGCAAAGCCGCCACTCGCACTGGACCCGGAGCTTGTAATGGAAACCAACAATCCATTCCAGCCCCTGCAGACTGAGGAAACAACAACCCCGCCAGCTAAGAGATCGACCCATATTCCACCTATAGTGGTCCAATACGAAGAAAATTTCAAGACGCTGCACGACCAAGTGGAAGCCGTCGTCAAGGACCCCTTCGCAGCCAAGTCTGCAGGAGGGGACAAAATCAAGTTTACTTTTACTACGGTGGCCGACTACTCAGCGGTCACCGAGATGCTGCAGCAAAAGTGCACCCCATACTACACATTTCCAACTGAGGCCTTACCCCTGCTGAAAGTGGTATTCAGAGGGATACCCAGAACACTTCCAGCCAGGGATCTGAAGGAGGAGCTAAAGGGGATAGGATTCAACGTCCAGACAGTAGCTCAACTAAGGAGGCCGGGCAGCAACGTAGCAATGCCCCTTTTTCTCGCCGTCTTGCCGGACACACCAGAAAATAGAGAGATCTTCAAGTTAGAGACAATATGCCACCTCAAAGTAACTACACAAAAACTCCGCTCATCACCTAGACCACCTCAATGCTACAATTGCCAGCTCTACGGCACATGGCAATGAATTGCAAAATGCCACCAGTTTGTGTCAAATGCGCTGGTAAACATGATTCCAACCAATGTTCAGCTCAGAGAGGACGTGACACGGCGAAATGCTCCAACTGAGGTGGAAACCACGTCGCAAGCTACAAAGGATGCCAGGCGTACAAGAAAGCCCGCGATCAACAAAGAGGACTGCCCGCGGAACAAGACAAAATTCTCCAACGCCGAAAGAAACCACAAGGGAAAAATCAACAGGAGATCCCGCCAACGGCTGGCCAGCAAGAAGAAGAACCAAATGACATTAACAAGAATGAAGACCCACGTCAGACTCAGAAAAAGCAGAACCCCAAACATGAGAAGAACAATAAGAAACACCCAACTAGTGGTGCGAATGGGAGCACATACGCGGACACCTGTGCAAACCAGGTCGCCAACAACGCCGAAACACCAAAGGCAGATATGAAAAGTAACCTGACTGCGGATCGAGCTGAAACGGTCGGCACCCAACCTGCCCCTTCCAACCAGCCAAGTAAACAAGGAGCAGCTGATAGCCTGGTGCATGGTCTCATGGATAAATTGTCTGGAATGATGGACACCATGATGAAAATGATGCTTAACATTATAGAGATGCTAAATCGCTTGCCAATGAATATACAGGCAGCAGTTACGTCAGCTCTAGCTGCAACCACCAGCACTACCCAAGAACATAATGGATAGAGCTCATCCTATACATGGAATCGCGTTTTGTGTGTGGAACGCAAATGGTATCTACAACCAGTCAACTGAGTTCAGACAGTTTATACATAAACAAAGAGTGGACATCTGCTTGGTGTCCGAGACCCATCTGAAACCAGGCATCCGAGTAGCAATACCAAATTACCACTGCTACCGCTATGACCGACCAACAGCAGGCGGTGGCGTAGCTATATATATTAAACGGGGACTCCCAAACCAAGTGCCTCTCCCGCCAATGAACCAACTTGAAGTGGTGGGAGTCGAAGTAGCCACCGCGAATGGAAAAATCACTGTAGTATCAGCCTATCGTCCACCACGAGCGCAGTTACAAGATGAAGACATCAACAACCTGCCAGCATAAGGGGCAGGCTGATCATAGGCGGCGATCTGAACTGTAAACACACGGATTGGAACAGTCGAGCGTGCAACAGTTCAGGAAGACAGCTAAGGAGACTGGCAGAAAGGCTAAACATGAATGTAACTGCCCCCGAAGAGCCTACTCACTACCCGGCGAATGGAAGACGTCCCGACGTCTTGGACATTTGTATAAGTAGAGGCATCACAGGATACCTAGCAGCCAGCACCATCAACCGGCTGTCGTCCGATCATTGTCCTGTACTCTTCGAGATAGCGGTGGACCATGGCAGCTTGAACAGCAAACTGTTCCGGATTACAAACACGCCAACTGAGACAGATACCGACAGATCATCGCCCACGCCTTCGAAACAAGACATCACGAAAATGTGGAGGAGAGCCTGAAGTTCTTTGAAACAACCGTGAAGGAAGCATCGGGAGCCGCCATCCCTTCGAAACGAACCAACAACCACGCAATGCAACAGCTTCCACCTCAGCTTCTGGCCATGATCCGAAACAAGAACCGGGTCATGAAAGAGTGGAAGCTAACGAGGAATCGAAACACCAAAAGCCTGCTTAATAGACTTCAAAAGGAATTAAAAGCAGCCCTCACAGAACATAGAAATAAGGAATGGGAGGCCAGAGTTTCAATGATACGGCCCAATGAGGACTCCCTGTGGATACAGACAAGGAGACTTACGAAGCGGAAGCAAAGACTCCCTCCGCTCCACGGAGAAAGAGGGTTAGTCTACCTCCCGCAGGAGAAGGCGGATGCTCTTGCAGACAACTTTGAGAAGCATTTCTCCCCCTTAGATATGGACATAGACGAAGAGCGGGTAACTGAAATTAGGCGGAGACTGAGAACGTACATGGAGGCAGCCGCCACCGACGATGCACAGCACATCCCAGAAGTTGACGTCTCAGAAATCAAAAACTGCATCAAGAGACTTCATCCCAATAAAGCACCAGGAATAAATGGAATAAATAACACCCTCATAAAGCACCTACCGTTGGAAGCTCTTTCATACTTGGCTGAAGTTTTCAACACCATTCTCAGAACGAGGACCTTCCCAAAATGCTGGAAACAGGCAATAGTCGTTGGGATATACAAGTCCGGAAAGGACCCTGTATTTCCCCAGCACTACCGTCCTATTAGCCTGCTTCCATCGGTTAGTAAAATATTCGAAAGAATACTGCTTACAAGGATGAAGAAGATCATCGATGAAGAAAATCTCATCCCAAACCATCAGACGGGGTTTCGCCGGGAGCACTCTACCACCCACCAACTCCTACGAGTGGTTGAGGAGGCGACTAAGGCTTTCAATCACCGGAACTTCTGTGGACTAGTGCTTCTTGACATAGCTAAGGCCTTCGACTCCGTATGGCACTCTGGGCTGCTATGCAAGCTGTTTGAGCTGGGATTCCCCGGGCCATACGTACAGCTGCTAGAATCGTACCTGCGGGGAAGATCGTTCAGGGTGAGGGTAGGGACAGCTCTCTCCTCGAGAAGAAAAACAAACGCCGGAGTGCCTCAAGGATCGGTTCTGGGACCGGTGTTATACTCACTGTATACATCGGATATCCCGGAAACGGCAGGTGTCAAAACAGCTCAGTATGCCGACGACACGGCAGTTTTCTCCAGCAGCAAAAAAAGGGAACTCGCCACACATCGTCTACAACAAGCGCTGGATAAGATTGAGGCCTGGGCAAGACGATGGCGTATAGCCATCAACCCAGAAAAGACGCAGGCCATCATGCTAGCACACCGTCGAGGAAAGAGAAACGCAGTTCATCCGCAAGTGACGCTCCAGGTACAGCCCATTCCATGGAAAAATACCGCACGCTATCTCGGTGTAACGTTAGATGCCAAACTAACTTGGCGCACGCACATAGAAGAAATAAAGAGAAAAGCCAGCGCGAGACTGCAACAGCTGTATCCACTATTAAACCGAGACGGTACTTTGGCGCCAGCGACTGGAGTAAAAATTTACTGCAGCTTAATAAGACCAGTCATTGAATATGCATGCCCAGTGTGGGGGTATGCTTCAAGGACAAATATCCATAAACTGCAGGTCATACAAAACAGAGCCCTCAAACGGGCCCTACATCTGCCATCACGATTCCCAACACATGACCTCCATGAAGCAACAGGTCTCCAAACAATTCAGCAAAGGTTTCAAGAAAGCGCAGCCACCTTATACAGATCCACACACAAAAACAACAACCCACTCATCAGTAATCTAGGTACATATACAACAGAAATTGATTTCCATAAACGTCCACTGTCACTGATCCAATAAAATAGCCATCTAGACGACGCACCAATAGAAAAGAAGTGAACTATCATAAACGATGAGAAGGAAATGTCGAGAGACAACAACCTTCAATATCACAGCCCAAACGAACGGGGAAATAATGGCGAAGCGGCGAGCGGGCAGTTAGTCTGAGTCGGGGTTAGTCTGAGTGAGTTTGTTAGTTAGTCAGTCGCAGTCAGTCGGGAAAGAGTACTTCCCTGTGTCGCCGTGACGCCGGAAGCCCGGTGGGGTTGGCGGGTCCGCGGTTGGACCGGGCGGCCAGGGAGGCTGTCAGTCGGTTGGTGGGCAGGCAGCCGGTGTTCCACTAGTACTTCCCGGAGTGGCAGCGGGGCTGGAGAATGGAGTCGGACAGTCAGCCAGTCAGTGAGTTGAAGGCACGCGGTCGGCATCCCGCCAATGCTTTCCGGAGTGATAGCGTTACGGGACTAAGGAGGAAGCAGTCAGTGCGGCCGAGCTTCGACCACCTGCAGAGAGGGAGTTCTCCGACACTCTTCACCGAGAGTGCTGTGGGTACTGGAGGTAGTGGCCGTCAACTGCAACCACAAGTGTTGTCTTCCGCCTTGTCGTTAGCGGTCTGCCTCAGCCATAAATTGTGTTTGGTCCTACTGGCAGAGTGTTAGATGCTAGTAGATGGGAACTAGCTGGTCTTGTTATTTCTGTCATTGATCTATGTGGAATTGTCGGTGATTACAGGATTTTTCATACGTTAATCTACAAGATTGAGGCCAGCTTTATTTGACATTATATTAGTCATTTTCTCTGTTAATTGCTACTACCAGTGTGTCGCCTTCTACCTCGTCGTTAGCAGTCTGGCTCAAGTATAAAATTGTATTTGGCTAGTAGATTGTTAAGAGCCAGTCTGGTTATTTTTATAATTTGGTATAAATAGGATTATTTGTAATTATAAGGGTTATTCAAGGTATAAGTAGCAAGACCAAGGTTTGGTCCATAACATTATATCATTTTGTGATAACAAGATCATTCATATCTTCGTTTGCAAGACCAGGATTGGTGGTATTTGATATTATAGTTGTAACATTTTCTGTAAGTGTCAGCATTATCTTTAATAATTGTAATAAACCAATGTTTAAACAAGGCTTGAACTTCTAACCATGTTCCCACACGCTTCCCACTGTATCCTTGTGGATAATTATTGTCTGTTAGTAGTAGTTGTTAGCACCGCCTCAATCTCCCCAACCCCCACTGCTATCGACATACAACCACCAGAGTGCACGATGGGAGACCCGAGGAACTGTCACACTCAAATGCGCTAGGTAGTAGTGAAATGTAGGGACATACATGTCTATTTTTATGTATATTTTATCTCGCAATATTGAGAAATAAAGACCCGAGTGTCCACTTATATTTGATAGAAAAGGTTGTAATGAGCGGATTAGTTTAAATAATGTTTATTTTGCTAATCAGTCTACAGAGTAATAATATATTGAGTATGGCATTATTAACCGGAGATCCCAAAGGGTTTCGATTGGACTTTTCGATCTCTGATGTAACTGTTCCATAGTTTTTTATGAATAATCAAAATCAATACAAATGCCAATCAAATGTAATTTGGACTTTTTCAATAGCCGCGAGATACTTTAACAGTTATCGATGTGACAACAGCGTATGGTTGGTATGAATGCAATGGTATGCGAAATGCTACACGCTTAGTCCTATAGTCGTTTGTCTATATATTACTATGATGAGTAATTACGAAGTTCTTGTGCTCATTGCGTAATACATAATTATTAAGTTTCCAGGATACCAAGATGTGAAACCGGCAGAGATTCTGATCACATTGATTATAATGTTTGCCGATGACACATTTTCGCAGCTTTAGAGAACAAGTGGCAAAAGGTCGAGGAAGTAACAAAGGTTAAGACGAGAAGCCGCTTTTCTGTCGGCAATATTCTTAACATGATCTTCCCAAATCACTCAATGGGACACTCATGGTGGTTTCTTCAAAAGGCCGTGGCCGAATTCCATAGTTCTTTGCCCCAAGACCTTTCCCAACTCTAATGACTCGATGTCGACATGGTGTAAAACCATAAGGAACAAATAAAACCTTGATTACGTTCAATTTTCCCCTTTACGAGGAACCTCCGTAACCAGTCAACCAATCAAATCTGTACCATGGTATTTTTTCAGGGGAAGGGTCCCGAGTATTGTATTAATTGCAATGATTCCATCCATGAGGGAACTGGAGATTGAAAGGTCTACCACCATTCCCCTTTTCATCCTTGAAGCAGTGGGAATGCCAACATAAATTATGTGCAGTTTGATTCCTGGCGTCTTGAAACCAGTATTACCAAAAATTGGTTCGCTGAATAAGGCATTTTTAAGATGGAAGAAAAAGTTCTTGCTTGCTTTTTTTACTCAGGTGACAATGCGAATTTTCCTCAGTGACGTAATCTATTTAAAACAACGACGTGTCACAAATTAATTTAATTAGAGAAATGAAAAAAATGCCTACTGACGTCACATCCGTGATCTTAAATACTGTTTTATAACCAAAACAAACATTGGTAATCATAACTAGAACAGGAAGCAGGCAAAACGCACCTGGAAGTACGCAGTTCAGCAGACTATGTACTAGAGGACGCAGTATTGGAAGGATTTGATGGATGAACATTCTCAAGCCTATGCTACACAGTTAAATTGGAACAATGCTAATTTCATAGTACTTAGCGGTCTCTAGAATTTTTATTATTTCACAAACAACTTGAACTCCTCCTACATTTTTAAATAGAAAATTATTTGACAAAGTTATGTGTGGTGACTTTGATGTGATTTTCTAAACAACGTTCGCTTTAAAGTCATGTTGGAATCATGGATCAGCTCATTCTTTATAAAACAGGATTTAATTTTTCGCACTAAGATAATGAATAACAGTTGCTCAGCAATAGACAATGTTTTCCCAGATATCTCTAAATTCAGTTATACAATCAGGCCAACTACAAAGAAACGCCATCTTCTGTTGATGGCGACAGTAAATTTGATCACCGAAATATCGTGTGATAACACTTCCATAACTCTGCTAGTTACCCCAGAGTATTTCTTAAAATGTTGGATAGGCTATTTAATACATCCTATCAAAAGTGTTCCCCTTTTTTTTTAACTTCTGTTAATTGGTTCTTGTGTAATAGTTTTGAAGACAGTTTTACTTTTGTAAAGAATTTCTTTCTCTCTCTATAAAAGAAACAACGAATGCTTGGTGCAGTAGACATTGTAATACGGTTACTTTGTGACTCTGAGGCAATAGTCTGCGCTAGCCACTGACACACCCCGCTGATAGGTTAATATGATACCAGCGGGTAACCACTAACACGGCTGATCGCGCTCACGTATTTGATGAACAACTACATTGCCCCTTCTTTCATGCCGCTAATAAAAAGAAAAAAGTAAAACGAACAGTATGCTCTTGAAGAGGAGAAATGGATGTTCACTCACAACAGAAAGTTTTAATTGTTCCCTGCGCGAGTACGTGTTTGTTTTCTGGCAGCAGGTGATTCAGTTTTAGACTAACTATGTTTTTCTGCTTATTACCTGATCTCCTATGTAGCCAAATTAACTCCACCATTCACTTCCCTATTAGAAAACATGTGGTGTTTAAAGTTAACGTTTTGATTCCAGCAACATGGTTAAAAAAAATAAGCCGATTTCCTTAACATCCCCAAGAACTCAGTTTAATGTATTCAATAAAATGATTATAAAGCAAAATATTTCCAAGGAGACAGAGCTGGTTTAAAAAGGATGTTAACATCGGCTTTATCGTTCGTAGTTAGTTGGGGCACATTTATCAGAGTTATCGTTTACACAAAATCTAAATAGTCAATTGTAATTTGAACCATAGATCATAGATAAAACTCCAACTACTAATGTTCCAGTAATGACCAAAATTTTAATATTCATGAAATTAATACTTACATAAACATAATAACGCTATATCAGGGTCTTTCCCGTCGAGTAGTGTGAAAGCCAATATATCTTTACGTTGCGTAATAGATATTGTGTTAATTCTTAAACGAAGCCACCTACATACCGAGTGAGTTTATGTTTTTACTATCTAAAAATAGCACGACTTTTCACCGGCGAGGAAACCAGTCCAATAAAACCATCAATTAATATCTGCCAAGTCGAAGGCAACTCTCACATAATCTGCAAATCTCCAAAACACGGTTGGGACTTGCCTGGTTTCGCAACGTCCTACTTGGAACGTTGCCATAAACAGAAAAGTGATTTACGTAAAACAACATACATCACAGAATTCTTGGTACACACGTGACTTGAAGTGATCTTGAGATCCTTTTCACTGGAAAATCACAAACACGTTGGCGAAAAAACAATTTGTACCCGTGAAGAATTTTTCTGTTGTGTATCAGCTGATTTTTAACCAGGACTTACGCTGTTGCATCCAAATCACAGCTGGACTTGCAAGAGATAACATTAGATCTTTAGTAATTTCACCGGTCTGTTTAACGTGAATACACATAATGATACAAGATGAATACAAGACTCAATTAAAATGTTTTACTCTTTTTTGGGACGGTAACCCAACATTCGCCTTTCTGTGGCGAAAATGATTGAAAACGATTCCCACCACGGAAGGTATAAGGAATACGAGAGTTGTCGAAAAGAAATGTATTGGATCCTTTCTGTTTCTTTATTTCTTTTTTTTTTTTTTTTTTTTTTTTTACTTATGGTTTTATGCCTCATCGTCGTCAAGGTCATTAGAGGTGGGATGGTACTGGGGACAAGCAACAGGAAGGAATTCGACCATGGCCTTTTGAAGAAAGCATCCCGGGATTCGCTTGAAGTGATTTGGGGAAACAATGGGGTTCTTTCTGTGATAAGAAATAAAGCACCGGAAGCCCAGTCCCACGGAGAAGAGTTTGAAAACTTTATTAGCACGTAACGCTTGCATGCATCCTCCATGCGAAACGTAATAATACTTTAGAGGGGACTGGGTTCATCACTCCAGATGCATACCAGAATTTTGGCCAGCCGATAGAAAATAATTACGTATAATGTTGATGACATTGTGTGAATAATATAGATTCAGGATGAATTGATTATAGCTTTCATTTCTCTTGATTTTCTCCCTGATTTTGTTTAATAAGTGGAGCACCTCTTTTCTGTCAAATTTATTGTCTTTATTTCTGTTTAACTGGATGCTACGTTTGTGGACATTGTGTCCATGTACTTAAATTGTTTCAGTTGTTTACGATTATTTGTGTTCACTACCAGTTCTTGATGTCCAGCAGATGTGTCTTTATGGCGAGATACGCTTTCTTTCAAGGTGGAACATAAGTACCATGACAGTGCAAACCTCTGCTCATAAAGTATATCCAACGTTAATGTTACATTGTTATAATTTGTTTACAGACTTGGAATAATTTCGAATAAAATGTTAGTGGATTAGTGGTAGTTGAGAGATAGGACTTCCTACAAAATTTTTACTGAGAACTACAAGACACTGACTAACAGAGGAGTCTCAGAGGAGAATAACAGCTGTAATAGAAAGAGTTCACCAACACGTGGCGAGTCAGGAGACAATGAAAGAAGACCAGCGGTAAGGGAGGGTCGTAAATTTGATGTCTCCGGGCAGGTGGACGATGACAGGGGTATTTTACACAAAAATCCGATCAAAAGTAAAAAAAAAAAAAAATATTCAAGCAAATTCCAAGAATCTGTATCTACCTGACTCAAGGTAAACGTCAATTGTCAATAGAACAACAGCCCATTATGTTTCTTAGATAATTTTCATCCCCCACTCCGTGAACAGTCGTCTTCTGAGCACATTGAAAGACGCACGTACTGTTACCCAGCAAAAACAAGAAAATTATAAGTAGTACCATTTAAATTTGTGAGTGGTTTTAAGTGAATAGTGGTGATTTTAGTGATGGATATTGTCCAGCCAGGTACCTAGAATTGAAATAATAGTAAAATACATCCACAAGTATCGCACAATTTTATTTACGTACATTTTTGCTCGCTCAATTTGTGCGCATTTTTTATTACAAAAAGTCTTAAAAAGTGATTTTGTTATATTTCCCGACCTTTCCCGAGTCTGATTTCTAGTATGGTTTTAGTTTAGTATTGAAAATTAGGTGCCAAAAGGTGTCAAACGTCCATTTATTCGAAAAATTCTAGATTTTTTAAAAATAAAACAAACTTACTTTTTTTCTGTCACATTAAGTAATCTAAGATTTTCTTTGTCATGGGCTCCGCTGGTATCAACCACATGACCCGGAAAGCTATTTATGATATGAGTAAACACGAGAAAGGAAATTATTTCGTGCAAATATTGTAATTAGTCGAGAAAAATATTTTGAATCAACCGACATTCACGGCTGAAAAGTTTAAACAAAAGTTCTAAAGGCTTAAATTGTAAATTAAAACAAAATAGTATGCTGCTAAGAGAAATGAGAGTGTATTTTTAAAGAAATACTATGATAGGTTACAATCCCCATAAAATCCAATCCCTCCAATGTGGGTCCGCCTAGAAAATCTTTCGATGATTTGACTGATTGTATCAAACGATGTCCGCATGATTACACATATTTACAAAACATTGATCGATAGGGTTTCTACTATTCTGTGAATGATATCTAGTGGGTATAAAATAGATAAAAAAAAATTGCTCCCCACTGCCACGAAACGAAGTATTGATTGAGGGCCCACTTATAATAGAGCATGTACTTTTACCTATAGGCACTCTGTCCGAAGCAGCAGCAGAAGCTAGAAAATATAAATATTAAAAAATTTAGGGAAAAATACCCTAGAAAATTTTACCGGGTCCAATGCAACACAAATGTCATTAATAGGCTTTTATTGACTTCGGATCCGTATTTGAGCTTCATCAGACTCAAACTCCTAACAAATCTAAATAATTCAAACCATAAACTACTAAAATTTTACTTTTATTGGACCCGAGTACTCAAGAAGAGAACGAGACAGAAGATGAAGCAGGTACAGACACCAGATGAAGCTTCGGACGAATAAGGATGGGACGATTCGTCAGAAAGAAATTATTGTAGTGTACATGTATAATTATTGTTAGGTATTTTGTAAAAAGTCGCTTAATACGCAATAAAGTGTTCAAAGTATATGTTATTTATTATTACTCCTACTTCATAGTTATAAGTTCTAATACACAAAAGAAACGAAATAAAAATACAAATTACGTAGAAATAATTTTGATCGACTTTATGTGTCAAATACTCCTGTGTGCGATGGACAGATTGAGGAAGAGATAGGTGGAAAGAACAAGAGAGATGCTGGAATTGTCGGGGATGAAGTTATTGAGATTGTTGAACAGTATAACGTACCTAATGGAACAAAACAAAAAAGAAGAAGCTCGTATCTGTGTGCGAACACTATCTCAGCTACAACACTCAACTAGATAAGCCATTATGCAAAAAAATGAATTTGCTTAGCACTTTGAAACATCGCGAACGTAACGATAAATAACCATCACAACGGTGAAAATTCAATACTTTTTAATTAACTATGTCAGACTTTCCCGCACCAAGGTGCGGACAGAACAGGAAACGGATTCCCTACGTGTGCCTTTATGTTTTAGTCTAGGAATGCGATGATTGCATCAGGCATTTCAGTAACAATCCAGAATGTTACTGGTGCTGTTATTCCCAGCTTAACAGAAGTGAAATACTGAAAATCTTCAAATGCCTTTTTTACACTGAAAGCTGTGTCCCAAGAAAATGTGAACTTAATGAGCATCATCGTGCAGCTGTGGTCATCCGGTCGAACAACGCACGATACGCAACATAGAGACGCGAACGAATGGGGTTGAGAAAAAAACAAAGTGGTCTCGTACCAGTTCAGACCACCTCAGACCCTGCAACAGACTCAATAGTCCGCTACACTTCCTGCAAATGTAAAAAAGGCTGCCAATGAAATTGTGGATGCAGCAAGGCAGGCCTACATTTTTCCCCGACCTGCACATCATGCGAAGGTCTTTGTGAAAACGTCGAGCCTCCGGATGTCAGCATTGACATGGATGAAGAAGAGACCGAAGAAAGAAACCGAGAACAGACTGAAGGAGGACACTTACACGATGCGGAAGGTTTGTCTAATCTCAGTCTATCTTGTAATCGTTCATCTCTCCTTGAGATATGGTGCAAGTTAATGTTTTCTCACCACCTCTTTCATTTTCTAGATGAACACGCCACGACGTTGTCAAACAAAAATACCGGAACCTGTGCCAATACCACCCACCTTCAAAGAACCTCAGCCAATACCTTCTTAATGGCAAAGGTTTATATAATGTTCATCTTAGTATGTAATATAATTAATTATTAAAACATATAACAATTTTTAAGAAAACGGTAGAAAGAAAATTGTTACTTTTTGCATGACGGCATCAAATTGATATTATCACTCTGATAAAACATTAAAATGACACTTAAATTGAGTATTTGTTACATTTCTGTTTGGCTGAATTAAAAAAAACTCGTCTTGAGAGACGACTACAGAGAACTGATTGAGCCATGACTTATATTCTTGGATGGAGACAGTGGCAGAGAACTGGAAATAAATCCTCCTCGTGTAGTGCATCAAGTGATGTATGGCAAGAGCCGTTCATTCACTCAAGATACGTCTCCTAAGTTTTCAACTTAAATTGAGCAAGAAACACAAAATGGTGTGTAATTTAGAAAGGGAGAGTACATCTGATTTTGTAGAAAGGTACACTCCTTTGACGGCAGAAATGTCCGACTCTACTTTGAATGGTATGTAAAACTAGCAGTCGTGTATGTGCATTGTACATTAGTTTACATCTTTTAATGCTTATCTATATTTTGTTTTAGAAAAAATCATAAATGAATTTGTATCCGCGAAGAGCAAACATTTGTTTTATTGGTTGAAAATTTAAAACAATGTTTTATAGGAAAGAATATCTTCGAAGAAAGGAAATGCTATTTTTGTACAGGCTAAAAGAAAGATCTTTTGTGTGAACGACACAGCTGAAAGAGTTATAAAACTATTGCAGGATTTTCATGGTTTAACTACAGCCGATGAAGAACAGAAACAATTTTCGTGCAAACACAACGAAAATTGTACCCGTACTACAGTAAACAGACCCTAAAAAGAAACACTCATAATTCTAATCGTTCTAAAAAAAATTAAAATTATATAATATTTTTTGCTGTCTGAATATCTTTTTTCACCCTAAATTATACAAAATTATAACGATTTAGTCGCGTTACAAGGGATAATCCAAAAAAGCATTTTTCGTAAACTTTCGGGTCTGCCCGGCACTGGTTAACGTCATCGTAGAAGGTTAAAATTTCTTATGTAAGTAAGCTACAGCGATTTTAAAAGAATTAGAGGGTATCCGTTTGATTATTCGAAGAAAAAAAATCCCTATTGAAAGGGACTCGCTGATACCCAAAAATAACCGGAATAGCATTCCCGTGGTCGGAGCTTATGTAGAACGCGTTTCTGCCTCTGGGCGTTTATAGCACAACTCATTGCCAGTTCAGTGCCTCGTATGTTATTGACCTGGCTTGTTCTGTTAATCTACAGTGATTGTTTTTGCTAGCGCTGTTTTGTTTTTGTTTCGTATTTCAAGATAGCAACTTTAAGGGAACAACTTGCAGCTGTAAAATTTTGTTTTCTACTCAGTAAACATGCTGCAGAAACTATTTTGATGTTGAAAACAACTTACAAAGATGATACTATGGAAAAAACCCAAGTTTACGAATGGTTCGCTCGGTTTAAAAATGGCGACATGGCGATTGGTGACAAATCTCGTTCTCGACGTCCATCAACTGCCCGAATCGACGAAAACGTTGAAAAAAAATTGAGAGCTTGTGCTCTCAGACCGTCGTCAGACAATTGATCAATTTTCAAAGATTAGTGGGTTATCTTGGAGCTCAATTCAGCTAATTTTAACCGAAGATTTGAGAAAGAACAGGGTTGCTGCCAAGTTTACATCAAAACAATGCTCACTTGCTCTTTTGATGCTAAGGGTGTAGTTCATTCAGGGTTTGTGCCCCCACATCAGACCGTCAATAAATCTTTTATTTGGAAGTTTTAAGAAGATTACGTAACAGTGTTCGGCAAAAAATACCTGATTTGTGGCAGACAGAAGACTGGTTCTTACAGCACGACAATGCACCTGCACACACAGCTGTCTCTTTTAGGCAGTTTTTGGCTAAAAATGGCATCGTTCCGCTGCCCCACGCACCTTACTCGCCTGACCTGGTACCGTGTGACTTTTTCTTATTTCCACGCATGCAAGGACACCAATTTGACAACACTGAAGAGGTAAAAAAAAATAACGAGGGAGGAGCTGCCAGCCATTTCTAAAGATCAGAAAATGTTTCGATCAGCGGAAGCACCGGTGGAACAAATGTATTAATTGTAATGGAGAGTATTTTGAAAAGGATAAGGATGTTTTGTAATAATCTGAAAATATATAGCTTTTAAAAATAATTATTTTTGGGGGGAGGGGGGGGGGTACACCCTTGTATGTATGTTACGAAGTCAGCCTACATAGTGGAGGAAGAATTACAAGTAGCAGGTGGAAGGGATAAAACAACCTCAATCACAAAGTAACACTCGATTTCATCAGTAGGAAGAGGGGTTAGTGTTGTTTTGCAGGTTGTCAAGACGTACATTGCAACTGATCACCGTAGGAGATGTTAAGCTGTACGACGTAAACAGTTAAAAATTTTAAAACTAAAATGTGACTAGTGAAATTTCACCTAGCTCCATTTCTATCGCCTAGAACTGCGATTTATTAAGTAATTTCCAAAATGATGGTGAAAATTGCTTCACTCATCTTGCGTCTCATGTCTGCCTGACTGACTTCCTAAATCAGTAACGATTCTGTACAAGCTAAAGAATCCAGCAGTGAAGAACTGCACTATACATTTCCCTGCAATAACATTTCACTTGAAAATTCTGTTTTGCGCAAAACAACAATCTCATAGTTTTGATGATGTTATGGTTCTAATGCGCATCTCGATTCAATTCTTAACGACGCAGAAAGATGAACACTATGCGAAAAATAGATTAAACATTGCTTCTATTTCTATTGCTACCGCACTGCGTATCGAGAACGAAGACAAATAACAGGGATTAGCTAATTATATCCATAGCCATCAGTGTGGTTGCAGTCGTTAAATCATCGGGGAGGTGTAACAAGAACACGTTTAAATTTCCTGGAATCACCCTGCACAAGTTCGTATTTCATTCTTCATATTAGTATAAACTTCCACCATTCTATAATAAGATTATCGTTTTTTCTTTTACTTTTTTTAAAGTATAAGCAAAGGTGTATATAAATGTTACTTATGTAAAAGAATTACTTCTTAATAAAACATAAACATTTTTATGTTTTATAAGTAAAAGTTCCAATTAAAGAAGGATATCTATTCATTTTTGCAACCTGACACAGCAAAATAGTAGTAGTAGTAGTAGTAGTAGTAGTAGTAGTAGTAGTTGTTGTTGTTATCTGGCTCTTACGTAAACACGATTGCTGATCTCTGACCTAGGTGTATGCTGGGACAGTACCTAATCTCCACCTCATAAACTGCACATTTCACTAACAAAAAACACACTTATCCTACAGAACATATGAAACACGTCCCGCAGACAGCTGACAATACTTAACCTCATCCCCACGGCTCCCCATTATAATAGAATCATCAGTTCATTACTGAAGAAGGTATGGTGATTAAAAGCTTCACATCCTCGAGATTTCCATGACTGCAGAGAAGCTACATCATTCGTAATAGAAATTGGTATTCTTTGTTTATGGCAAGAAGGGAACTGAAACAAGTATTTCTTGTAATGTTGTGACGTTATATGAATGTATTAAATAAAATCTATTACCCAAATATCTCATCAAAAATTGACCATGAGTGCTGGGATTCTAGAATAATCCGTTGTGTACACAGGGACGTAAGGAATGATAAAATTACATTTCTCAGTGAGTAGTAAACGTACACAGTGAGCATTCCAGCTCGCCAGTGCTATCTCAGCTGGCTGGAACCAGTTCTACAGGTTTTGTAGTTGGCTCCGATAGTCGATACAATATATGAGCTTAGGGCTGCAGCCTTCGAGGGACCAACCTTGAGAGAGGACACACCTTGATCTGTCAACAGAAGTATCCGCAAACACTAAAATACGTTTTAAAAATAACGGCCTAAAGCCAAACTGCTTACTCTGCACTTGCTCGGAGATGTAGCATTCATCGAATAGTAATACTTAATTTTTTTAAATTGTTTTCTTCAATGTGTTGTCTCCACTAGACAAAAAACTGAAAACAAATGTTCAAAGCGTTTTTCCTTTCATGCATAAGTGTTACATTGAAAACAGTGACTCAGGGAAACTAATTAAAGGCGATACAACTAAAAAAACCACACTCCTCATTTCAGTTTACGTTTTCTAATTTTTCAAAAATACCAAATGAAGGATAATAAATTATGTAATGAATGAATGACACTCCGGTATAAATTGTGGTATATTTGGAGATTTAATGTTAGTATAGTGTATCTTCCGTAAACGGGAACACAATTATCTCAGTTTCTTCTTTCAGAGTTCTTTATCGCTACAATCGGGTTTTCCTGGGTGCAACAAATCACACATTCCTTCAGAGAAGAAAAATTTTCACTACAGTAACAACTGCCCATGTCTGAATCACCCATTTTCCACCACGTTACTATAGTATTTTGAACCCCTTGATTTTCAGCGGTTTATGGTTTAACAGATGGTATATTGTGACAATTGTGATTATTGGTTCCTCTGGAGTCTAAATGTCGGCGACCAGCGCTCAAGAAACATCCATAATGATGTACGACGAACTGTAGGCTGGGTTTCCAGACATTCTGCGAAGGGAGATATTTCTTCATCTGTAAAGAGCATTGCTTATTCAATAATTGAAGAAAGGATACCTAGCATCAGTAACCTGCTTCTTCTTGACCATTTTACGGACGTTCTGTGTTTGCTATTTCGAGGTTTTTCGTTTCATGCATAAGCGTTGCATTCAGGAACTCAGGGGAAATAATTAAAGGCGACAACAGCCAAAGGATAAATCTCATACTATGAACATCCATTTACAACTGGAACATATTCATTGATAGCCACGTCCACATGTTAGGCATGAGTGGGTAGCTATCCACATGTTGCTTGGGCTAAGCATACATTTACATTCTTGGAAAAGTGAGAGAGTAAGGTTTACACCGACTCCCAAATATTTTGTCTCCGTTTCGTGTTCAAGTTTTACTCCCCTCAAGAATATACCGAGGATTCCTTTTGCGTCCATGTTACGGAGGTGAAATGCGCAAGCAAACAGTTTTTCATGGATTTAGGTGTTTTTATTTATTGTACAAAGCCAGAATTTCTAAGGTATCTGTTAATTTTTGTACCATTTTCTCGTAACTTTTTCCTTGAGCGACACGTGCAATATCATCAGCATATATAATGGAAATTTTTCTGTCTGGTTTGCTTGATCTGTCGTTTATCTTTTACACTATGGGAGGCAACATACAAACTCGCGAGCTACTAATTTATTAGACTGTTCACCGTCCGCCTCTTAAGGAGCATTCCCACGATCCCTTGTAGGAGAGGCGAGACGGGACGGGATGCCATGGGAACAGGGCCGCCTCTGCTAGCGGAGACGAGACGCAGCTACCCACTCTGAGTCGGTAAACATCACAGGCGTGTGCAGCGGTGCGCTGTTGCCATCGGTTTGCAGCAGCGGTGCGCTCCCCTTCTGTTGCTGTAAAGTGCACTAGGCAACGTGGTGGGGAGGTGGCGGCGAGATAAGCTACGACTAACCTGCGGCCTGCGGTCGTCCCTACACTTCGGCTAATGAGGTCCCGTCCCGTCTCGCCTCTCCTACAAGGGATCGTGGGAATGCGGCTTTAGAGAGATGCAGTAGTTCCAACTTTCCCAGCATGTTCCAATTCCAGGATCTGGCCATCGTGCACCTGCCGAGATCAGCTTAATATTCCAGCAGCTCTTCTTTTTAAAGGAAGTGATTAATAAATATATATTACATACATACAAGTAGCGATTTTGTGATTATATATACATTTTACGATTAGATAGGGAATTAGAGATCTGAATAAATTTACAATTGTTTTCCACCGCATATTTCAGAGGTCCAGCAACTTGTGACTAAGTCCGTTGTTCGCTTCCAGGTAGGAGTGGGAGTTTTTACGTGCCTTATATCTCACATTGTTTGCTTTATGTATTTAAGGTACATTACGATCGCTCAGTGGTTCGAACTCCACCTTAAATTGTAGGTCGACGCGCAAAGGAATTGGCATTTAATCTTTGCGTGCTGTCTGTGTATGACTCGTTCCGGACGATCCAAGCAACCTTAGGGTAGTGCACTATGTCATTCCTATTCTCCGTCACACACACTTCTTTCCCCACCGCCGATATTTGGTCATCACAATTTACGAAGGGATAAGTTTGTATCGAGACAGCTTAATGAGGCTGCTCGCACAATGCTCAAACAATAATGTTAATTATTTGAGGTAAAGACTTACAACTTGTGCTGAATATGCAACGTTGGTGGACAGAAATTGCCAGAATACCTGCGCCGCATACGTCCACATACCATTCATGGGAAAACAGCCGATAGGGATTTACCTGGAGCGAAAGTGTAAGGAGCCTTTGTGGCTGAACAATAGACTGAGTGGAAGAGGGATATCCGATTATCTCCACCCAAGCCAGCCTCCGACGTGTTCCCGGAGTCAAGACGTTGGCCAGGGTGTTTATTGTCAACGACCTTCGTGAGATCACAGCAAACATGTCCAAAGTAAGGTAGCTCATGCGAATCTGTGTATCTGTCATGTGATTCAAAATTCCCTCAGCACAATCCAATGAACGATGTTTCCAGAAATTTGTTACTAGCTTTTCTGTGATTTTTGTTTTCGCATGCGCAACGGGTCGAAATACTGGTGATGAAAAAAGATAGACTCTTGATAATCACTATTTTAAATGCACAGGAATGAGATAGAGTCTGAAGAAAAGAAGTTACTACTTAATCCTTGGTTCTAACTGACAGAAAATCCAGAATGGAAATCTAAATATAAAGAAACTCTGGTGAATGATACTGTTAAAACGCTAAGAACAAAGTTCAAATCTTTGTTTCCATGTTAAATTTGACTTGATTTTTCGGTTGAGTGAGTTTCTTGTTTGTCACAGTTTTCTCTTACAACAAATTTAAATTTTATCTGGCCAGATTCGATTTATAAAAACACACACACACAAAACTTTCCACAGATAGTACAGCTGTATCGTTCGCTGGCGATAAGTGCTGGATTAATATACAACGAACACTCCAAATAGCGAAAAACGGATCGCCCATAGTAATTTTTAATTGCGTTGCATCCATAAAGTAGTGTGTTTCGTAAACAAATGGTGATAATGAGTGATAACAACCAAACGTCGACTTCGAGGTCATTAGAGGCGGAACTGGGAACAAGGAACGGGAAGGAATTCGACCATGACTTTTTGAAGAAAGCATCCCGGCATTCGCCAGGAGTGATTTTGGAAAACCTAAATCTGGATGCCCGGACAGGAATTCGAACCGACCTTAATCGATCTCCCACCACGCTCGGTATCATAAAACTAACTGCGGTTTTGTGTATAATGTTTAAACGGAGTCTGTGTAATGTCATCGCTACTATTTTGCGCACGGCAATAAATTCACGACAACTATTCAAAAACATTTGATTGGCCCTCTAAGTATGAAGTTCCGTGTAAATACCGGAACGAAAAGATTGCGCTGTCAGACGAGTTTCTTATCACTTGGACGTGTGCCAGCAGACGAGTTGCGCTGAAGACAGAACTCAAGTGTGTATCTGCACTGCCCTGTGGAGTGTGCGCCGTCTGTCATCAATACAGCAAATAACAAGCAATAAATAACCTCGAGAACCAGGTACTGAGACAGCTAAATTACGAATCTCCAATAATCACTAATTGTTCATCAACAATCTCCCATATGACCTCAAATTTAGGACCGATAAGTGCTGGATTAATATACAGCGAACACTCCAAATAGCGAAAAACGGGTCGCTCATAGTAATTTTTGATAGCGTTGCATCCATAAAATAGTGTGTTTCGTAAACGGCCCAGCTCTCTGCAAAAGGCAATCAGTGAAGAGCTGTTTGCTCGCACGTCAACTGCTGTTGTACTCAATATAGAATGATCTGCAGTTAAAATCCCGGGATCGGCTAAAATTTTAAGAGGCGATTAAGTTGTAATTCATCTCGTATAAAACATGCTTTGGTCATATCAAGTACATAAGAAAGCTTCTGTTGTTCGTATTCTACATAAAACGTAAGTCCCGTTGATCCTGTACAATTGCATGGTGAAAATGCATATGATATTGTTACTTAATACTCCTCCAGGCATCCAGATTTGGGTTTTCCATGGTTTCCCCAAATCACTCCAGGTGAATGCCGGGATGCTTCCTTCAAAAGGCCATGGCCGAATTCCTTCCCATTCCTTGCCCCCCATCCTTTCCCGTCTCTAAAGACCTAGTTGTTATAGGAGACGTTAAGCAGTTAAAAAAAAAAGAAAAAAAAAATTAAAAAAAAAAAAAAAGCTTAATACTCTGCACCGTAAAAACTGCATTTCCCGTTGAGCTTGTAGCTACCTACCCATCGCTCGCAGAAGCAGTGTATAATGTCGAACTATGAATGTTTATTTAGTCGCATCGGTATGTATTGGAGTAGAGATGCTGTTTAAAAGAAAGAAAAGAAAAAGTTTTCGGGAATAGGCGTTTACTATGAAGGATTTGCAAATTTTACTGTAGTCGTGGTTGAGTGTGATGCTGCGTTGTTTAGTGCAGTTTGTTGTTTGTGAAAGATGAAACAAGGGAGAAACTGGATCAGGCCTATTCTTACGAAAGTCACAAGGGCTTACAAATTCACAGTACCCGTCTGACACCTACTCCGTCCTTTGAGTAGAGTTTCCAGTCACTCTCCTGGAGACTCGACGGAGAGAGTTGATGTGGTCAATTTATGGCGGTGTCGTAAGTGGATTAGCCAGAAGTTGGTGATACACAATCAGAAGTAGAGTAGATGCTACCTGACAGGGAAAGCCGGCAGTCAGTTTCCAGCCTCCTGATGTAATTGTCCCGCGGTGAACTGTACTTAAAGTTACCATGATGAAGTCTACGCCTTACAGAGAAGACAATGAATTTTAAATAGACAGCAGCATCATTGTGTACCATTTCTACTATACAGCTGCTAAAATGTTAAGAGATTTAGCGCTTTGGCCTGAGATCCCTTAAATAAGGCAATAAGATGAGACAAAAAAAGCGGATGAAATCATTAAAATTAAAGAAAGTAGTAAGCAAAATGAGGCAGTTCGCTCTTAACAATTCTGCCATGTGTAACAAGCAAGGTATCCAGTATTCGACAAAAATTTGTAAAGCATTGCTTAACGACGATATGTCAAACCCAAACAACTTGGCTGCTCGCTGCATAAGGATTATAGATTACTGTCTAAACGGCCAATTAGCCATACAAAATGTATTTATTTATTTAATTATTATTTTTTACTTATGGCTTCACGCCTCGTCTACGTCGAGGTAATTAGAGGTGGGATTGAAGTGGGTACAAGGAACGGGAAAGAATTCGGCCATGGCCTTTTGAAGGAAGCATCCCGGCATTCGCCTGGAGTGATTTGGGGAAACCACCGAGCGGGCGGTGTAACGGTTAGCGTTCTCGCCTCGCATTCGGGAGGACGGCGGTTCGAATCCCCATCCGGGCATCCAGATTTGGATTTTCCATGGTTTCCCCAAATCACTCCAGGCAAATGCCGGGATGCTTCCTTCAAAAGGCCATGGCCGAATTCCTTCCCATTCCTTGCCCCCATCCTTGCCCCCCATCCTTTCCCGTCTCTAAAGACCTCGATGTTAAAAAGAGACGTAAAGCAGTTACAAAAAAAAAAGAATTGGGGAAACCATGGAAAATCCAAATCTGGATGCCCGGACGGGGATTCGAACAGCCGTCCTCCCGATTTCGATGCCAGAACGTTAACTACTCACCTACCACGCTTGGTACCACACAAAAAGATATCACTACCAAATTGTGGGGGAAGGGGGTTTACGGCTAGGAAATCGGCAGTAAGAACAATTTCTGATAAAGAATTGGAGGTTTCCTTCATCGATGAAGTTCGTCAACGTACAAATTTCTTCCTATGTCAATATTTATGATTTTTTTATTATTTAATTCTGTTATACCTTTCCCGTTAAACATAAAAATAATTACCAACTCATTTTACTCTTACAGAATACCATAATTAGCTAGAAGAATTAGTGCATCGGTATTAGAACCAGAATTTATTAAAATTTTACAAACGAAACAACCGCGAGCAAATATTAGTTACGGAGTCGCTGCCTGTTGCTGTGTAGATTGGAGAAGCCATATCAACATTGAATAGGGTAATAGCTGAGTGTAGTTGTAACCATAAGTCCAAAGGAAAAACATACCAATCTTGTCGGCAAATAATTTTGTTTTTCAGTATCAGTGTATTCACTACGAAAGATTTGGTAGTATACGTGGAGATATACAATATTTCAAAAATCTGATATTTATATTTACCACTCTGATCTAATAAGTTCGAAAAAACTTTATCTTAGATGTAATCACCAAAATTACACATTTGTATTAATTTTCTTATAGTAGTGTTTAGCTGATTAAAGGATTTAAGATGAATCTTTCTCTTCACAAACACATTTAGTATTTTTTCTTCATTTATGCAGTATTAATTTGGACTTTTGTCTCTGTGACGTCGTTGACACGGTTTGGTCTGTGATGGTAGGCTTCCGAGGCTGGAGTCATTTGTCGGGGTGATGGCATGCAGGCGATACGTGAGAGCGTGGTTATCTTCTCAATGTTCAACGCGAGAAGATTCTGAGGAACGCTAACCATTAATAATCTTATTTCTGAAGCTAATAATAACAGTTAAGGTGGAAAAGTGTGTATTAATTAAATGAAACTAATACTAAACACACATGACGGATCGGACATCCCGATTGGTCAGGTGGCCGAACTCTCTAGACTGGCAGCGGGCTGCCAGAGTATAACAGCACACGACATCAATAAAAAAAACGTACTTCTGCTCTAGTAAGTCGCATTCCCATGGCAAGTGGTGTGGCTTTACGCGCCTTTCATCTTTTACCGCATGGCGGTGGGTAGAGGCACGGCGAGGCTAGCATATGCGGCAAGATGAAAGGCGTCCACAACCACGCGCCGAGGGACGCGCCATGGGAACGCACCTTTAGAAGACCGCAGCATGAAGGTCGAAACATCGGCTTTACACATCACTACGTGGTGTTACCCGGACATCTATGTGATCACAATTTTGTCTTCTTAAATGCCATTGTTTTAATACCTAGCGCCATGGAAGTTCGTCCCCTGTTGCAGCTGGTATCGCAGTATGTGTAGGCTGTGTCACTGACAGGGCTCTGTTATCACTGCGTACAATCAGTGTGTGTATAACGCAAACCAGACGCCAGTCACTTATCTTCCTCAGCTCAATTAGCTGAAAGCCCTAATGCAGGCGAGAGCGCAACAGGGCGGGGTAACACAATCACATGCACACTAATCAGTCAGCCGGCCTCGCAAATTGGTTATATGACAAAAGCGCACAGTGACAATCGAAGCTCGGTGGGTGGTTATACCTACCCTCGCCTACCTGCAGTTGAAAATTCCAAGAAAAATTCTACCCTGAGCATCCAGCACAGCTCACCTGTTTAGGCTCTTGTTATTTCTTGTCATTCGTACAGTGAAATACAGCCTGGAAAAAGTGAGAGGGAAATTAGTTATTAAAAAGAGTTATTAACTATTAGAAATTTATCCGGAAAATGTGGGCTAGGCGCACTCTAGCGATTTTCTGTCACTGTGATTGAAACAGAGTTGGCAAAAAAAAAAAAAAAAAAAAAAAAAAAAAAAGCACTTGCCACGATCAGCCTACTAATTAGTCGCAACACATGAATGCCAGAATGTATTTTGTCGAGATTGTCACTCTATAGTTATGTTAAAAAAATAAACGTAAAATAACTATACTGGGCATATCTTCTTACTTGTCAAAAATTACTTAAAGGAAAATTTCAAGTTGTTCCAGATAATAAAATATCATTTATTTTAGCCAACGGTATTGTTATAAATGTATAATGTTGTTGAATATAAAAATTGACATACAATTTTTTTTCTGAATTGACAAATCGCACAATAATTTTCAAAATAATTTCTTCCCGTAATCCAAGGTTCACAGAAATGTAATGCACATTAGAATTAGATACAGGCATTGCAAGTGTTGTGGTTGGATTAGATTAGATATGCTCACTTTGATCGCAAGTGAAATGAGTTTCGGGAATGTGGGACAGTACTTATAATCCTATTATATAAAACGCTAAGCTGGAGTCTGGATGCGTCGTCTATAGCTGCTTCAACTATTGGCTAGAGAACGGTCACGTGCCAGCTTTCACTCGCCAATCAACAGCCACCATATTACATTCCTTCCTTCATGTTGTATTTTGTTTATTTACTACAGCTAGATGCAGAAACTCATATAAGGAGAAGAAGATTCAATATTTACGCTATTTTACCTGTATCAGTTAGACGCAGAAATTCATGTAAGGAGAAGGGGATTCAATATTTACGCTATTTTATCTGTATCAGTGATAAGGACTAGGTTAAACCATAACCTAAGAATTTTTTTGTCAGACAATAAGAAACAATCAAGTTTATTAAAAACCAGGAGAAACGTACGTAATGGGTAATGTATTAGTTAAATAAATAACAGTTATCCGTTTTCGAAATTATAGTCACCGTCATCTGAAGTGAAATGCATTTATTTATTTTAAAATCCTAACCAAATACTCTCATAATCTAAGGAGAGTAATGTATAGATATAACGAAAGATATCATTAAAGATGACTTTTTCGTTTCTCCTTATAAGCTTTTCCATAATAAATTCCTGCTACCATAATATATATGATACACTTAGTTTTTGATACATGTGTTAGCTATTAAATGAGATTTAAGTAATATAACTTTTTTATCAGATTTAAATAATCATGGATATGATTATTACTGTATAAGCGATGTGACACTCGCAATTCAACAACGATGTTATTGCCGCAAAATAGCAGTGAGCAGTGGTATTAGAAATACTAAGAGCAGGGAGGAAAAAAATTAGTGCAAGGGAATTATATGTCACGTTCCTTTAAATTTACATATTTCTTTTTATACGACAGCCAGATGCAGAAATTAATGTAAGGAGAATGGTTTTCAATATTTACGCTATTTTATCTGCATCATAGTTGTAAGCACTATGTTAAACCGTAGCCTACGAATTTGCTTGGCACTCGTTAAGAAATAATGAAGTTTATTAAAAACTCAGAGAATCGTACATAATCGCGAAATGTATCAGGCAAATAAATAACAGTTATTCGTTTTCGAATAGTCTCCGTCATCTAACGTAAATGCATTTATTTATGTCAAATCCTAACCAAGTCCTCTGATAGTCTAACGAGAGAAACGTATTAATATAACGAAAGATATAACTAAAAATGATTCTTTTCCTAAGAAGCTTTTCCAGAATAAATTCCTACTACCATCATAGATGATACCGTGTATAAACTGCTCTCGGGTGACTAGCCGAGTCAAGAGTGCGTTGTCACACGATATTTCGGCGACTAGATTCATTGCCGCCATCTTCTGGTGAAGTGCCTGACGAAGAATTTCCTCCCCGTAGAGGTACGATACATAAGAACGAAGTCTTTCTCGGCGTTGAGAATGTATAAACTGCTCTCGGGTGACTAGCCGAGTCAATAGTGCGTTGTCACACGATATTTCGGCGACTAGATTTATTGCCGCCATCTTCACCAGAAGATGGCAGCAATGAATCTAGTCGCCGAAACATCGTGTGACAACGCACTATTGACTCGGCTAGTCACCCGAGAGCAGTTTATACATTCTCAATGCCGAGAAAGACTTCGTTCTTATATATAGATGATACCCTTCGTATTTGATAAACGTGTTAGCTATTAAATGAGATTTAATATAACCTTTTATCAGCTCAATTCATAAATGGCAATTCTACAACGATATTCTTGCAGCCAAATAGTGGCGAGCAGAGATATTAGAGATTATTTACACAGTTTAATAAATACGCAATGCAAGGTCTCTGCTATTGATAAATTACGGCCTATGTTCAATTTTAATTTAATTAAAACTTACGCTAATGTTGCTGCTTGATTAAAGATTATTTATTACGGTTTATTTCCTTTTTGCATATTTTACTGAACACTTTCGTTAGTGGTATTTGTTCACGTTTATCCGATTTTGATGTTATAATTTCCGTCATTTCATGTAAAATAAAGTAAAGTAAATAAATCGTGATCACTGGAGATCACGATTCCACCAGGAACTGCCGTGGTAAAACGCAAGACTCCTATAGAAATACTTTCCGAAATACATTTAACTGTATTATGCCGGTCCAGACTGCAATACAACCTAATTCATGCTTGAAAATAATGGTACAGGCTGTATTACAACGGAATTACTGCTTGAAAATAATATGTCTTGCGACTGACTACAGCAGTTTACGACGCCATTACTGAATGTTATTTTGGCGGAATCGCTATCTCCAGGAGACCTGATCGATATTCATTTTTCCTTACAAGCTTTTCCTGAATAAATTCCTACTACCACCATAGGTGATACCCATCATTATTCATATGAGGGTAATAGAAACTGTGATTTTCGAACGCAATGTTAGTGGAGGGTGTGTGGTTAAGTTGACCAGAATCGCAACTGACACATTTTGTTACAGCATAATTCACTCTGAAATCAGTTTTACAAACCAATTAAACTGCTTTCATAAGCGCCATATTACTAAAGGTATTAATTATGCGGGTGGAAGTAGTTCCATATTTTACGTGCTGAATTGGGCCTGGACCAGGAATAAAACTGATATTACATGGTATAGCAAAAGTTTTTGGGATTCCTAATTTGATTTTTGGTTCTTTACTTCCTGCGTCATTAATTCAGTAGAAGTTACTACTGTATGAAATATGTATAACATTGCAAAATCAAGGCCATTAACATTATGTAATATGAATTATGTATAATTAACCAACTGAAAAAAAATGAACTGCCAGAATATTGTGTTCAAATCGTCATTTTTGACGGGCTCGAAGCTAGTCATTAATAAATAAATTTTACCAGGTACTGATTAACGATTAATTTATCATCATATTAGCACGTTCAATTTCGAATATTAACTGCTAATATCCAATGCTTATTACTACATATGATTACGCTTTCGAGATATTTTAATTGGTGCATTTGTAAACAGTTTCCATAAAAAGAAAATCATTCACTATTTCAGTGAATGTGAATAACTTTGACAATTTCCCATTCTGCACCGCAAGAACATACAGTATTTTGCCAGTCATCTTTAGTTACGAAATCCTAGTAAGAAAATTCTTTCACGGAATGAAATGGGCACCCACTTAAATAAAAACTCTTTATGTCTGGATTTCAATCTATTAGGTTTTCGTAGATAATTTTTTATTTTCTGTGGTAAGATGGAGAGTAAAGAAGCTCCAGCGAATTTATCATATTTTTGCTAGCATTGAGACTTAAGAGTTTAGGATTTTCCACTGCGAAGGTCAATAGGGAATATATGTATTGTGCTGGCATTGATTTTTTATTTTAAACTATAAGAATGTTTCATGGTTTAGTCCATCGCCAAGGGGTATCTTTTTCGGTTATATTAATTACTGGCTTACGAAGGCGGCGATGGGTCGATATTTTACAATACTCGGAACTAAAAATAGTAAAAAAAAAAATACATTTTTTCCGTATTTACATGGCAAATTGGCAATTTTTCAATCTCTGAAATCAGTTTTCGACAGTTGTGTTGCTGGAAAAATTGGTCTTTAATCGGCCGCCTATAAATCCGAAGGGCTCGCCTAACTTCAGAGGCCATCAGCGCTTGACTGTGCGTTTCTTCTGGCGACACCGTCTTTCCAGGAAGGTAGAGGATTATAGACGGTCCTTCCAGGAAGGGGACCCTTGTGCGCTTATGACACCTGTGCGCTTTTAGTCGGTCACCTCGGAAATTAACTTACTTACTATCACCAAACAGTAAGACGAACACAATGTCCGGCCTTTTTGAGATTTTAACTTTCTCTTGTATTTGAGGATAAATAATTCAAATGTGTCTGAAGCGAAAACCTGGTGGAAGTTTACCACAACAAGTCAAAAACGTTGAGTCTGGTCAGTCACTGACTGAAGTTATCTAGTCATTTTGTCTCTGGGAAGAGTATGGTGTCGAAATTCGAGTGGAGAAAATACGGTACCTTGTAAATTATTATTCAGTGATTTGTGACAACACCGAGCGAATCGACACTATCATTATTTATGGTGGTTGCTTGATTAATATTTCAGCCAGCGAAGACACGTATAAATTTATGCATTCACTCTGCTATTCATGTGCCTTTTTTTTATCAGGAGTTGCGTTTACTGTAACGTATTAGCGAGCAGCATCATTCTCTGATGTTTTATGTTTCACCAAGAAAAGTTTTGATCATGCTTTTAATATATCCGCCAGCAATACTGATGAAAAAAAACGTTATAACTACCTGATACCGTGTTTGGAGTGACATGGGGTCGACAAGACGTTGGTAGGTTTCCGGAGGTATCTGGCACCAGAGGTCTGCACCCAGGCCACCGAAAAATCTTAAATCAAAGGCCGTCAGATTTGTTGGTGCGCAGCCAGCGATCTATAGCGTTGGAGATGTATCCTACCTGATATCAGGCGGGTTTAGTGGCCAATACAAAACGTGAGCTCACTCAAACCACTGCGCCATGAGTCTGGTCTTGAAACATGAACAGAAGCTGCCATCACCGTCGCCGAAGACATGAAACATGAACGGATGCAGATGGTCGGCAATAATGTTCACGTAGCCCACAACTGTTATGGTGCCTCGATCATTACCACTGGTCCCACGAAAGCCCAGGAGAATATTCTTCGTAGCATAACACCCTGCGTCCGTGGCGCGATGTGTGTTTCGAGCAAGACTACGTCTGCGGAGTCCCATTGTTCAATAATATAGGCTCACGGTGTGCGCCAGCATTGTACTTTGCTGTCAGATTTGCCATAGAACGCCCCCTTTCCTGCTTTGCAGAGTCCACCACATTGTCTTATAAATTTTAAAATGGGACAGTATAAACCATTCAGCAAAACTTATTTCCTGAAGTGAATTTAGGCTGAAACGGTCAACGTATGGTATCCGCAACCAATCTTTCCGTACACATGTGAGTCTAACGAATATCTGGGAGATGATAGCTCTGCTTTAGGTTTTACTCCTTAATTTATCTTTGACACAACTACGGATGAACGTGCTTTGGGATGCATTTGTCTCACGGCAATGTTTGAAGCTCTCGACAGTGGTAAGAACATAATAATGTTGTTGCGGAATTCAGCCATAAGGAGGATTAATGATGTCACAACTGTAAATTGCACACCGCGAAGCAATGATTCCAGAGCATTTTTTTCGTAGTGAGTTAAACACATAATTGCACCAGGAAGAAGAATGGCACAAATTCAAGGATAATACTGTAATGCAGCGCATGCATCGTGACGCTACTTTATCTGCCTGCAATCTCGTATTCTGTCAAAACTGCTTTTATTTTAATTCCGCTGCAACCTACAGTACCTACTGTCAGCTGATTCCTGGATGAAGGCCCTTTGTGTACGCTTGTTTCTGCCAGCAGATAAGTTTCATTTGTTAATTTCATTCCGTGGTTCTGCCGTTTCGATGAAGATAGCCAGTATCGCACATCGCCAATGGTAATGAATACGGGACACGCGACTGGAAGTAGCACACGAACGGCAACACACACAAGAATTAACTTGCAACAATTTTAATTCAATTTGAAATTCTAGGCAATTTGTGTTTAAAAAAAAGGCGGCTTGGATTGTTGATCATACAGCCAGCTTCAACTTTGTTGTTGATTCTTTCAGTGTGTTCGTATCGTCCACAGTATTATTTACTGTGCACAATGGACAAAATAGTCGAACCGGCAACTCCTGCAGTTTATTTATCGTATGATATTTAAGAAGATACCGGTATACAAAAGGTGAGGACAATTGTACACATCACATGCTTGTACAGTGAATGTTTTTATCCATTGAACTGCACTGATCGACGCAACGTGCATGTCCGCTAATGTTCCTTTGTGTGCTCGAAGAGGACTGTCAGCAACGACGTGGTGGATAGTCTGTAAGGTGGCTCCACAGTCACAATGTGCTTGCCCCTCCTCTACTAGGACCGCCCACACTCTACCATTCGCCCTTCCTGCTTTCAGAGCGAGCAAAGGTACTATTAATGCGATCGCGAAATCATTTATTAACATGCAAGTTGCATATTATGGAAAAAAGTGATCCTATTATAGTTATGTCACCGGACACTTCATACAACATGTAAAATAACAGTGCTCACGATTTACAACAACTATATTTACTATCTGGATGTTGTGGATCATTTTTTCTCAATTGCTGATAATATTAATAAATAAATTACGCCAAAGGAATTGACTTTTTTGTATTTATTGGTCTCCCGTAAGCGTGTCACTTCTTTTGCAGAAGCATCTTCAGCTGGTTTTTTATTTTGTGGTCTATTGTATTTCTTTTAGCTCCATTCTCGGCATCAGTGCTTTTGCATTTTCGGTGTGAAGTGTCTTCATGTTTGAGATTCACAATACTACACTTTATTGCACTGCACTATGTGTTTGTTATTAATTGCAAATGTGCAGTGCAATAAAGTGTAGTGTTGTGAATCTCAAACATGAAGACACTTCCCACCGAAAATGCAAAAGCACTGATGCTGAGAATCGAGCTAAAAGAAATACAATAGACCACAAAATAAAAAACCCGCTGAAGATGCTTCTGCAAAAGAAGTGAAACGCGTACGGGAGACCAATAAATACAAAAAAGTCAATTGCTTTGGCGTAATTTATTTATTAATAATTAAAACTATATTTACTGCTATGTCATTCCTATGTTTCTCGCGATAGTCAGTCAGATTGGACATTTTTGTTGAGAGGAGGCTATCTAGTAGGTTGTGAGGCTTGACCGCCCTTCTTAATACCCTGTTCGTTTGAAGTGTGTGTGTGTGTGTTTTTAATTACATTTGGCCATGTTAGTCATATAGCCGGCTCAACGTGTTTGTCTCTCATAATATGCATAGATTTCATATCAGTGTGATTATTTTCCCTCTTTTGTAAGGAACACAACGTTTAATTAAAACCACCCATGCCCTAGGCCGGACCCCTGCAACGCGAAGCAAGCACGCTGCTGAGGTCGGCGGTTCGAAGTTAATGATTTGTTTTGGTTACCTCCTAAACTACGATTTTCTCTCTGCGTTAACAGGTAGGAAACATTAGAGAGAACGGTTTCGTTGTTGTAAACTGGTATTAGTTGCACACTGTTTCCATTGGTAAGAGCTTTTCTGTTTAGTTTCTAGGTGATAGATACAACACTTATAAATGTCTACGTAAATGGTTCACAATACTGAGACGGGATTACGTAGTTTGTGTATCTGGGATGGGGGGGAGGCGCCATCTTGGGGGCCTCCCGGTCAGATGGCCGACCTTTTCTTTCTCTCTGTCTCTCTTTTTTTTTTTTTTTTTTTTTTTTACCATTGCTCCGGACGGCGAAAACCAATTGCCCCTTCTTCACATTTGCCACGGCTTCCGCGCTGTTTTAATCCGGCTCTGATTATCCCGTATTCATAACAAAACAAAACCACGATATTCAAATTGTAATATTTCTTCGCGGTATGTTATCAAAATATGCGTAAATTTCTTCAACGCACGGCTGTATCTTCATGAAGTTCAGGTTTCTGTGACAACCAGTAAATCGCAAATGCGTATTCTAAACTGCTTCCTAAATCCGGGTTGCACTTAAAGCACGAAAAATCAATAGATCCGTACACCACTATAGACCATGTGTGAAGAAAACAAATGTGACGATTTATTTGGACAACTTCGTTTCCCCCCCCCCCCCCCCCGAGCTAAGACTACGTGGCTGCTGTGTCACTCAGCTAGCTGCATCGCAACACGGGTTAAAATGCTGACAGTTTGCAACTTGCAGACGTACACAAAAAGAAGAGAGATCACAAAAAGCTGCTAGACGCTCCTCTGTATACCACAACACTTGTTCTGCAAACAAGCGCAGCTGAGGGCCCGGGCAGCAGTGCTTTATCACGTCTGCGAGGAGACTCGTCCTACACTCAAACAGGGAGGATGGTGCGGACGTTAAAAAGCGTTTACCTTTCTTCTAATTCTTTCCAATAAGGTCTTCTGAGACTACGTTCCAATTTAAATTCTTCGTCCTTTGTAGTTGTTTTTTCTTTCTTTCAATCCAGTATTCCTTCGTCATTTTCCATAATTTCCCTTCTCTTGTCTTATTTCTTTCCAAATCTTTCTTAACCTCTTGATTGCAGTTGGTTGTTGATTTTTTCCCACAAAGATAAATGAATATCATTTTTGTTGGTCTGAGTCAATCATTCCATAGATATGTACAAAAAAACAGCAATCTCCTTTATCTTATTAATTCTGTTATATTTTCTATGTTCTAGTATACTTCCTTATTACTACTTAATTTCCATACTTCTGTTGTTATACCTTTAATCTTGCACAAATTAAAAATTACGGACACCTATTGACAGGGTTTTAACAATTTTAAATCATATGGTCGAGCTGAAAATCTGTACTTGACAGGGTTTACACAATTTGAAACCACCGAGCGTGGTGGGTGAGAGGTTAGCGCTCTGGCCTCGCATGCAGGAGGACGCCGGTTCGAATCCCCGTCCGGGCATCCAGATTTGGGTTTTCGATAGTTTCCCCAAATCACTCCAGGCATATATCGGCATGCTTCCTTCAAAAAAGGCCACGGCCAAATTCCTTCCCGTTCCACGTCCGCAGTCTTATCCCGCCTCTAAAGACCTCGACGTCTACGAGGCGAAAAAACAAAAATGAGAACTTTTACAGGGCTTAAAATCTGAGATTTATACAATCTATAATCCACGGAAGTAGGTTGTAGCTTACAATGCATTTGTGTGGGTATAGTATTGGAGCTTTTACGGCATCCCAAAAGAAGACAGAAAACATGTATTCGGTAACAGAACTTATGATTTTCTGAGTTTTAGAAACCACCATATCGAGGAAGAAAGCATTTAATAACTTCTCGTTAACAGGAAAATATGCCATTAAGTGTAGGTACGGTACATGTATTTGTGTTCTTCATTGAATCGTAGCTATTCGTACTGTAAATCGTGGAACAACAAACAAAATGCTATATACTAATTCTGTGAAACTGATTTTCTCAGCATACTAATCTTGCAGTGTTCACTCAGTGAATCGATTTCTGAGATACTTTTATCACTTACATAAAGTTAGAATTATATTAATTATTTTTAAGTTTTTGTTTTTTATTGTTTTAAATAATCTTCCATTTCCCCGTCTGCCTCCCCACCTCCCCCCTCGACTTTTTCGCAAAAACAAGTAATATAGGATCGATTTTTAAACAAACGATTCTTTAATCTTTGCACGAACTAAAAACTATATTCAAAAATACAAAAAAAAAAAAATACACCAATTTATTTGTTGTCTTGTGAGGGTTTACTGCGAGCTGAAAAGTAAAAATGTTTTTATTCGGTTCTTATAGCAACACCGGCGGCGCTATCTTTACATGCCATATGTTATCGATTTTGGAAAATAAAGCTCACAGGGAACTTTACTATTTCAAACCGAAGAAAAACTTACTATACGGACTGAGCGTGTAGGTGTAACGGCTAGAGTTCTGGCCTCGCATTCGGGAGGACGGCGGTTCGAATCCCCGTCCGGGCATCCAGATTTGGGTTTTCCATGGTTTCCCCAAATCACTCCGGGTGAATGCCGGGATGCTTCCTTCAAAAGGCCATGGCCGAATTCGTTCCCATTCCTTGCCCCCCCCATCCTATCCCGTCTCTACAGACCTAGTTGTTATAGGAGACGTTAAGCAGTTAAAATAAAAAAAAATAAAAAACTAGAGGGCATCCATAAACTACGTGGGTCGGCCTAGGGGGGGGGGAGGGGTTGGCTGGTAAGCTACGCTGGTGAGGGGGAAGCAGTTTCTGAGCCAAGCGACGTAGCTTTTCATTCATTTTATTTGTCAGAGTTAAAATAACGTACAGAACACACGACAGCATGTGAATATTTATTTCCGTCATTTAATTATATCCGTATGTAATTTGCGATAGTCTGACAATAGAAAACAATATAGAATTTCTTCTGGAATCAAGAGGGAATGGCGGGTGGGGGGGGGGGGGGGTAGAGGCAAAAGCCACAATGGAGAGGGATGGGAGGATCACAGGTGTATAAAATGGAGCTACGTCGTTTACAGACGCTCCGTTAGTAAGCGGGCGTCAATTAATTACGTGAGGATATCCGCGTCGTTTCTAAACCTTAAACCTCCCCTAAAGGTTACATCCACGTCGTTTGTCAGCCTTTTTTTTTCTAGCTCAACTATGTTTCAAGAATTTCAAAAGCTTACGCGAGAGTTGCGTGGCGCATCCCCCCCTCCCGCCAGTGTGATTTCGCCGGATCCTCCCCCCTACTATTTCACTTGGCGTAATTAATGTGTGGGGTGAGCACCGCCTCACCTGACTGGCCGGGCGTGTGCTCGTCTTGAGGTGATCGCCTGTGGCTAGACAGGTGATGTCAACCGTTGCGGAAATTTCTCGATCAGAGTTCGTTATATATGAAGAAGAGTACGTGCATTCATAAGCTTAGATTCCGAAAAAAAACTTTTGTTAAATACGATCTCTTAATTTTCGACATTTCATTATTAATATAGAGGTCTGGTGGCTCAGTGGTTAAGCGTCTGACTGGAGAGCGAAAGGTCCTCGGTTCGAATCCCTGTCTCGGCGGGGATTTTCAAAGGCGCTTAACCCAACATTCACCTCTGACACAGCTTGCTGTGTAATGTGAAGTACACCACAACGCTTCCGTGCTTCCGATTCCATGTTAAACCGTACGTCCCCTGTACCCGACAGGATTGTTGGGTTAGGTGACGGCGACTACGATAGGGGCGGAATCTCCAGGTCATTACAACCACACGGAATTGTTATTATTATTAATATTATTCTGTGAAACAAAATGGAAAATAAAAAAGGAAAACTTTACGTCGACAATATTATCCTGTACAAAAGTAAAGTTGTCTGTTCCATCAAATAAAAATCAATAAGTAATCTGGGCTTAAACACACGTCCAGCCATTCCGATTCCGGTTCTCTATGGTTTCCGAATTCACTCGAGGCGAGTGCCATGATGGTTTCTTCATAAGGTCATGGTTGAATTCATAAAGCAAAAACAATTTTTAAAGTTTATGTATATACAAAGAAACTGTTATGATGATAAAGCCTGGATCATAAACTGCTGCCACGAGAAGAAGTTTTAAATATTGATGATATAACAGATTCAGATTTAGGAACAGAATCTTATAAAGATTTAACCAATACAACTCAAATATGGCAGTAGGAGTTTTTCAAATTCTGTTTAAACTGTGGAAGTTACGATAAATTTGTGGTGTTTGTAGATTTATGATAAAGGGGAAAATGCTCGTTTGTTTGTAATGACCTGTTGACTCGGCTTGTATTGGGTTCAAAATAGGCCCCTAGTGAAATCAGAACCGCGGAAGCGTTGTGGAGCACTTCAAATCACACAACAAGCAGCGCCAGATGTGAAGGTATGGTTAAACAACTTTCAAAATCCCAGCTGAGACAAAGATTCGAACCGGGACCTTTCGATCTCTAATGAGACGCCTTAACCACTGAGGCACCAGGTCGTTCTTCATTTGTAAGAAGTCTTTAGTAACCTGGAATGCTACAAACAGAATGATGTACAGAATATCGAAATGAAAGAATAATTTCGGATCTAAATCAGAATCCGTTGGTTAGAGACAAACGTCGGGGTAGTAACCTGACGAGGAAAGGCTGCAGTCTATAAATGGCTAAATTCTTCAAATTGTATATACATGACACAAACAACGAAATAAAATAAATATCTCATCTTTACCTAAGGATTGTAATGTCACACTGCATATGACTATTTTTAGTTAAAATTTGTATCAATTTATTCCCATACATGCTAGGCAATAGTCTGCGGTTTAAGATCATGCAAAGCGGCGCAAGTCTAGTTCGCCCGGTAATTGAATATGCGTGCCCGGTGTGGGGCTACGTATCAAAAACCAGGTTGGGCAGACTGCAAACAATGCAAAACAGAGCGCTTCGGCGGGCACTACATGTCCGAACCGGTTCCCGACAGCAGACCTGCAGGAAGCCGCAGGTGTCCCGCTGATCCAAGGAAGAATATTGGCGACTAGCCTCGTACCCGCGACTTCGTACGCGTGGATTAAAATTTTTTTTGCCAGAATTAAATATAAAAAGTTGTTGGTAACGAAGGAATGGTCCCAAATAATATCGAGTCGGCATAATATGACAGGAAAGCTATCACTATATCATTCTACCGTCGAACCTGCCTCTTGAAGAGAATCAATTACCAACAATATTTCTGTCACTATTCGATAAGATTTCAAAATTTCGTGACTACAACTGTTAATCATACTGGAAAAAATATCCTGTGCCCTTCATACAGCTTTCCTTATAAAATTCCATCACAACGATATAGCCATATAGTCGTCAAAACGTAACAAAAAGACAGAGACTTACTTCCGTATTTATATTAGTATTACTGTGGTTCACACTCACACACTGACTGCGAACAACACCTGAGGGATCATTATAACGTAAAAAAGTGTACACCTACAAAATTGCAAGACTACCTACGATTTGCCTCGCATTGCACCCCCAACTTTCTAATATCTACAGTTTAACATGCAATCCGAATAACCTACGGCCCAGGCCTGACTCTTACACTGAAATCAATTTTTAAAAATCTTAACCTCTACGGAGATTTGAACCGGAGACCACGACGTTCGTAAGCAAGCACTTTAGCCACTAAGCTGCCAGTCCACTACACGGAAACACCGTACGGAGGCGACCATATCCAACGTGATGTCTATCGCCGTATTTCGAAGTTATGAGACAAATTGTCTTATTTATACAGGTAATTTGTCAACCAAATGTAGACAGTATTTTTCTCCTTGTTGCAAAGGATAAGTGTTCAAAGTTTCATCGAGATCGGATGAAAACTGTGGATTTGTATGAAGAACAAACAAACCAATAAACAAACAAACAAACAAACATACATTCATCTTTATATATAAAGATAACCAAATCATTCTACAGAGCTGCAAGAACATCTACAAATCCATTAATTGCAAATTTCGGACAGTATAACAATGGACATGACAAACACGAAAGGCCATTGTCCATCCTAACAAGAAATTAAAACAATGAAAGAGCAAAATGAAAGACATACCAATAACAAAAGACACCCAGCCTGAAAGTCTGAAGGAAATGTCCAGAGACAAAACCTTCACCTAAACTGCTTGAGAATATAAAAGCAGAAATTGCTCTCGGGCGCGGAGGCGCAAGTTATTGGCGAACTAGTGACACACTCGCGAGAGAACCTTCATGTCACTCATATAGTAGCTGTGGAAAAAATGTTGCTTTTCTCACTTGTGACAGCATGACGAGTCAGTACCGCTCTGGTGAGAGTAAAATCACCTGAAAGTGAACGAATAATGAGGAGGACCAGGCACTTGTCTCTTCGCAATGGTCATGAAAGAGCCATTGAGGCTTAAAGTGTTTTTGCAGAGGAAAAGTAGGTGACATCTTGCAACGAGGGCAGGATTTTCATCAAAGAGTCATTGTCGCAAACAGCAACAGCATATAAATACATTAAGTGAACGATTACTTTATGATGCCAGTAATCCACACTCACATAAACACCCGTATAAACATACAGAATAGTCTCATGTTACGTTCATAGTTCACTCGTGTAATATGTTGCTCCTGCTAATTAATTTTCAAAATTCTCTGTAAGATAATTCACTGTTTAATGATTCAATAGTTTTAGTTTCTTTGTATTTGAGAATAACCATTGGTTTCAATGTCAGTGGTAACAAAGATACAGCTCATGTTCTAATGTCAATGTTGCTTGGACTGAAGAAACGTGCAACTGAATCATTTAATGTGTACAGTACTTAGGATCTGTTGAAAGTATCTCTAGTAAATACTTTAATGGATAAAGAATGTGTTTATCATCTAATTTGATAAATTATTACTGTTTCACTTTAATTTGAAACATATAATGTGTTAATTGTGATAAACATTTTAACTGATAATTAAAAATAATTAATTTCTCAAGCTGGAAGTCACACATCTCATTGGCGTCTAACTCTGGGCTCAAAATGTCACAATCGAAAAACAATTGAAGCTCAAAGATAAAACATAAATATACTGCAATATTGTAATAGTAATAAAAATAGTAATAAAAATGACAGTATTAATAAGAGTGTTGGAAATAATAAGACAATGAACGTAAATAACAATAGGAAACATCACAGACAAAAAAAAAAAAAAAAAAAAAAACGACAACTTTGGAAAATTCACCGCAGTTTTCTTCTTGTTTTTAATAACTTTTTGATATTTGGACTTTTTGATTCCCGGACAGAGGTCTGGATTGAGTGGAAAATTTATATTTTTTTCGTAACCTGTGCTGTATCCATTAATTGCTAGGATCTCTATGCCATATGAAGCAAATAAATAATTTTGTGTTATTCTGTTAATAGTTTCTCAACGCCTTCAAAATATAGCATTCCTGAAAGATTTTTCGGCGAATTTATAACAATGGCAGTTCATACATTTCCAGTTTAATATTAACGCAATACAAATGGTGATATCCAAGTTTGTATTATAGATTGTGAAATCGCTTGAAGACTCGCAAGACGCATCGACTGTGTGTATCCGCATTTACGATTTCTAGTTCACCTCTTTGCCTTGTGCCCTCAATAACTGTTAATCTCATTTGATAGGAGTTTTCGCGGGTGTCCCAGAAATGTCTGATCATGGCTGCAGCTCACAATTTATTCGCTACATTCGTACCGGTGTTATTTTGCCTTGACTGGAACCAGCTGGATGACAGCAGCTTCCTAGCAGAAGGTGGATCCATAACTCTCAAGTACTCGCGACTACCGGCAAATAGCTGTGGCGTCACACGACCTCTCATTCAGATAATACTGCAAATGAATTACCGTCCCGTTTATGGAATGCAGTTTGTATGCTAATTGTTTAACTTTCATCGCAATTTGTTTTAATGGCAGTCGACCATGGAAGCCAGAGACAATAGTATTCCTGTTCATTACCGTTTGTATGTATGATATCATCACTGGTAAGGACAACACGGTACAAGCACGACTCTTCATTAAAACTGCCAATGCCCTCCAAAGTACATACCTGAATCGGCTACTCCTGCAACACGAGACAAGAACCCTAGCGCATATTAAGCTACCGGAACGGCACTTGTCCATTTTCGACAGTACACAAACAGTGCGTGGCTCGTATGTAATTTTAGAACCCAGACCGTATGAAAAGTCCATTTCAAGGGATTTTCGAGATAATTTTGAACATTATGCCTGTTTGTGTATGGAAGATTTTTTTTGGAATTTATTATCTTTGAATCGTCTCATTCCTTCTGAACCGAATAAGTTTAGAGCTTTTGAAGATGGGGATCTTGAGGGTGAACCTAATTCATACTCAGAGTTCAGAAGTGAGAGTGAAATGGTCATTTTTGTTGGGGATTTATATTTACCAGGTGTCAACTGGGTAAGAACAGAGACTTACAAACAGGGCCGCCGTAAGTGGGCGTGCAAGGCGTGCACCGCACGCGGGCGGGACATCGAGGGGGGCGGCAAAACGAGTGATCGACAGTCGCCGCCCCGCGATAGTCGCCACTCCATTGTCGTCGCGACGAAATTTCCGGCGTATATTACGTAACGGGCGACCTTCTTTTTTTTTTTTTTTAGCTCAACAGCTGCTTCGGGCGGCCGGCGACCGGCGACACTCGGGATGGCAACAATGGGGGCGTCAAATAATGTTCGAAGGGGCGGAAATCTCACAGTTTTTTGACCCGGTTCGGAAATTTCCTAGATCCACCACTGGCTGTAGTTAGACAGGGGGCGGCATAATCGGTATTGCACGCGGGCGCTCAAACAGCTAGCGGCGGGCCTGCTTACAAATACCTTAATAGGGGAGGAGGCTTCACACAAATTGGTAGATCAGAACACAGTGGGATAGAGCATATTGTATATCTTCCTAACAAAGCCAGATGATAACCTTGTAGGGTGTCAAGTAACCGAGGGAATAGGTTACCATGAAGCAGTTCTGATGGATATTGGAGGGTTCAGGAAACCAGTGGAAAAAATTGAAAGCGGAAATAGGTACAATTATAAATTGGCACAGATTTTGAAATTGAAGAGATATTTCAGGGCAAATTTCAGCAAATGAAGAGATGCCACAACTGCAGCGGCGTCGAAGTGGGAAGAGTTTAAAAAGATAGTAGAAAACGGTGAGTAGCTATTTATTCCAAAACAAACAAAAAAGATAAATACTGAACATACATACTATAAAAGAGAGATGTGTTCAAATACATTGCTTAGAAGAGAACATAACAGTGTTAAGAGACATAGAGGTAGTAGGGAATCCTTAAAACAACTGAACAAGGAAATAATAATAGCAAAGAAGGTGGCTAGAGATGGGTGTATGAAGAATATTATTGGTGCAGGGCAACCACTAATAGATGTATCTAGAAATTTCTATGGCTATTTTAGAAAACAGAGGGGAAGATGTTGAGACAATTATAATAAGGATAGAGAAGTTACTGAAGATTTGTAAAAGGCAGAGGTCTTAAGTAATTGGTTTACTGAGGCCATTAGAGTCATGGGATGGTGTAAATCGGAGAGAGAGCTTATCCATACAATCAGAAACAAGCAGACTAAAAAATTTGAAATTCCTCCTGAGGATATCATGAAAGAACTAAGAAAGCTAAAAAAAGCACAAAAGGGCTGGTGTACATTATATTATTACGGATGCATTAAAGATAGCAAGATGTGACAATGTGCATTATCTTGAAACATTATTTAAATTGAGTCTGGGTATTGGCTGCTTACCAGAGGACTGGATAGTAAAACCGGTCCATAGAGGAAAGGTGTCAGTAAATTAGGGTCGAAAATTACTGACCAATCAGTTTGACGTCGGTGGTAGGTAAACAAATCGAGTGATTGATATGCAACCACATCAAAAAGGTCTGCAAGTAACGTAAGTCGACGGAAAGAATAATCATGCGAATCTTGGTATGCAAGGTATTTCAAATTAAATGGTCAAGGAGGTCCAAATGGATGTTGTAGCACTAGATGTTTCAAAAGCTTTGGAGAGAGTGAGCCATAGAATAGTGTAAATAATGTAAAAATTATTGGAGTGGATGAAAAAGTGATACTTAGGGGGGGAGTCCATTAATTATGTGTGTGGCTGAGGTGTTTTTACGGAGATCCGGTCCCTCCCCCCGCGGTGATATTTGATGAGATCCGGTCGTTCCCCCCCCCCTCCCCACCCTATGGTGAGGTGAGATCTCCTGTTCTCTAGGGCGCTTAGACATCCCTGACGTTGGGATTTGGATTGTAGATCTTTTTTAAGCTCTCTGGTTCTTCAAGGAATTATAATTATGACTTGAGATTTCTGTCGACCCCCCCCCCCCCCCTGGTGAGATATCGCCGGACACCCCGCTATTTCATCACACGTAATCAATGGACCCCCCCTTATCTGTCGCCTCCACCAGCTCCGATACTGAGAGAACAACTTTTCAGTGGAGCCGGTTTAATGTATGGTCCACTTAGGAATTGAATAGAAGGTGATAAAGCAGCTAAGCTATTATTTATTAAATATAATTTGTCACTTACAGACTATAGCCATTAGATGACTGTAGCTCCACTATTAAATAAATTTTATTAGCTACATAAATTTTCTTTTTTCTAATTATAAGTATATAATTTGTTTTTGTTGGGAAAATTACGTAGTAATGGATTTTATGAGAACATATTTTAGTATACCTAATTTGCTAATCGATTTAATTTGATTTTATCACAGAAGTTTGTAGTTCTTTAATAATTTTTTTGTTTGGTTTTAACTTAAAGACTGTTTATTACATGAAGATTTTTTTGTTGATTTTAAGAAAATTTATAAATAATTATGATTTTGTTATTACACCTCCATCTTCGTTACCATTAAACCTCCGCTTCCAAAGAGGGTTATTCACTGAACTTCCGCACCTGCATTCGCATCCGCGAAAATGACTTTCGTTACAACCTTGGCATGTAGCGGCTAGATTCCGGTCCTGTTGAAGCAAGCATACAAACATAGATAGACGGCATTGGTCGGCTCGACTTCTGTCTTGCGATGCTTGTCATTACTTGTATTTTATATAGGCTACGTATCTATACTACTCATATCTTACTCAGTATGTAAAAGTTTCTACCAGTTTATTTACCGCTACTTATTTTAACTTTAATAGTAATGAAAATTTGTCTCAATTTCTTTATTTTATATTAAACCTTTCGTATTCCCCCCCCCCCCCCCCTCGACGTTGTCAACGAATTCCCAGATTAATATTAATTTGCTACGGACCCATTCAGTAGTCGCAGGGACCCCTGGAGGTTTTATAGGATCCGGCTGTTTCATTGCTTCTCTATTCTCTTGCCCACCTCTAATTGTTACACACGAGGTCTGACAATTAAGCTCATCATTACATAGTGTGAAAGAAAGTTCTGCATACATTACTGATAAATTTTAGTATGGTCTCCTTCAAATTGCTTCCCTCGGCGTGCTATCTACATCCACATCTACATCCATACTCAGCAAATCACAAACATTGTGGGTGGCAGAGGGTGCTAAGCACCAATCCTAAACCCGCCCATTCCAATCCCGAATAGTGCGAGGAAAGAAGGAATACATATAAGTATCAGTACGGCATCTTATTTCTCTAATCTTATCCCTCCGGTCATTGCGACCGAAATAGTTTGGCGGAAGAAGTATTTCATTGCACTCGAAATTTAATTTTTTTCGCATATTCTCCAATAAATTCGAACGCAAGCTACGTCGTCTGTCTTCCAAACTATCCCAGCCCAATCTATGTATCAATTATGTGACGCCTTCATAAGGGCTGTAACAACAAGTCACGAATCTAGCGGCTCTCCTCTGCACCCTCTCAACTGAGTCAATCAGAACCTTGCGATACGGATCCCAAACCCCACAACAGTAATCCAGATGCGGACGCACTAGTGTTTTATACGCTATCTCCTTTGTTTGAGCATTACAATTCCTCAAAATACGACCTATGAATCGTAATTTAGAATTAGCCTTGCCTACCACGGAAGCTACACGACGATGTCTGTGCCTATCAGCGGTCTGTTCGCTCAGTGATTCATTCGCTCGCCGACAGCCGTAACGAGCGGTCGCTGCGTACTGTAGTAAAAGTCAACTATCATGGATCAAATAAATTCATCAGAAAATCAACATTAAAATTTTCTTTCGCTTACGGATACGTGCGACCAAACGTTATTGAGATTGACGAGTGATTGTTCAACGAAATCGGCCACCGAGAAGAAGGTGTACTTGGAATTCAGGTATAATTTCTTGTTAACGCCCTAAACGTTAAACTAAAAGATGAAGAATCTTTGCGAATACTCAAAGAGACCAATGGAGAAGAGAAATTCGTTCACAGCAATAACGAGGGGAGTAATGGAGTAGTGTTACAACAACACAGTCTGGCCTCGGAATCAGAAATTTTAAAGTGGATAGCGAGCCTTTTGAAGTTAGTACAGAAGCCTTAGACGAATTCGGTACTATCATTGTAACTTCGGACAATAGGAACGGTATTAAAATATTTGCTGTCCAAATTGGAATCAAAACAGTGAAAATATAGTGCCATATTCCATCTAATGCTAACATCGCAGGTTCCAAAGCACTTATCATCTACCAAGGCCAGTCACGAACGTGTGCTGTTTGTAACTCAAATGACCATTTAAAGGCAGAGTGCACCAAAAAAAGTCTAGTGCTCTTACCACTTGTGCGCCTGTTTTTAGTGGAGATGTTCTAAAGGTAGCATACGCTAGCGTGGCAAATGGTATTGATCAAAGTTGTACTAGCAGACATGTTGAACCAGCAATCATTATGGTGACAGAGGTCCTATGAACACGATCATGTAAACATAAAATTTATCTTACGGAGTTCAAACTCAACAACAGATGACTGTACGAGAAGAAAATCGTGCAGCAACACAAGATTTATAATTTGTATTGTACTTTACAGGAGATGTGCCGCAAAAACAACTGGGGCTTCGACCGATGATACCTGCCAGCTGGGACGCATTTGACAGGTCGGGAGTCGAATACACACCGAGAATGGCGACCAAGGTGGCTGGTAAAATATGGAACCGTCTTGATGTGAATTTTTTTTTAGGATCCCACAGTTCAACGAAGAATACGCGTCGGTAACCTAGATCTTCGTTCTGGAAGTGACGGCGCGAATAAATCGAAATTTACAGCTAGAATTCTTCACCCATTTCCTTTCGGAATGCAAATAGTAAAAATACGAATTTAGACTCTTCAGATACCGATATTAAGCCGCTAAGGATAATGATCCTGAATTGTCGGAGTATTAGAGAGAAAGTAGGCGAATTCCACGCTACAGTTGCGACTAACGATGTCGATATAATACTAGGAACCGACAGCTGGTTGACGCCAGAGATCGAATCTAGCGAAGTATTTGCTCCTCAATTCAATGTTTTTCGGAAAGACAGAACTACCTCAATGGGCGGAGGAGTGTTTGTGGCCGTTAATAAAACCGTCAATTGCTCCGTAGTAAATGAAACTGAAAACTTTTGCTAGTTAATATGGGTGAAGGTAAAAATTGGCAGAAGTTTAAAGTTCATAATAGGATCATTCTACCGACCTCCGGTTTCTGGATTAGAAAACGCAGAGTATTTTAGACAATCACTTAATAGTATTAACACATCATCTTTTCAAATGTCATGTGGTATTTTGATGTAGGTAAGCTTTTAAACCAAAATCAACATGGATTCAGAAAAGGCCGATGCTGCGAAACACAACTTGCTCTTTTAATTCACGACTTGAGCCGTATTATAGATGAGCAATCCCATGTTTTTTAGTTCTATTAGACTTTAAAAAAGCTTTCGACACGGTGCCTCACACTAGGTTACTTAGGACACTCCGCGGTTACGGCATATGTAGACAAATATGTGATTGGGTTGCAGACTTTATGAAGGGCAGAACACAGTGTGTAGTTCTCGACGGTGAGCGTTCATCACTTACCGAGGTGAGTTCCGGAGTTCCCCAGAGAAGCGTGATAGGGCCTCTCATATACATTAATGATTTGTGCGACATAATAAGGGGGATGAAAAGATTATTTGCCGATGATGCTATTATTTATCGTGAAATCACAACCCAGGACGACTGCGCTTTGTTGCAAGACGATATTATGAAAATAATTGCGTGGTGTAAAGATTGGCAGTTGTAGTTAAACGCTAAAAAGTGCCAAGTCATGCGTGTAAGTAAAAAGGTGACACCATCTAGCTTTGAATATACAATTGATGGTACTGTCCTTAGAACGGTAGATTCCGCTAAATACCTAGGGGTAACAATTCGTAATAATTTGTCGTGGAATGAGCATATCGAGAATGTAATTGGGAAAGCAAATCGTATGCTTCGATTTCTAGTTCGTAATTTAAAACAATGCACTCCGGAAGTTAAATCGATTGCGTACAAGTCGCTAGTGAGGCCTCACTTGGAATATTGTTGCTCTGTATGGTGTCCCCATCAAAAGGGTTTAATGGAGACATTAGAGATGGTCCAAAGAGGAGCCGCCCGATTCGTGACAGGTATATATAGTTGGAGGGAAAGCGTAAGTGCCATGTTGAAGGAGTTAGGTTGGGAATACCTGGAACACCGAAGGCGTTGCTCTCGACGGAAGCTAATTGAAAAATTCTCGACTGACGTATTTCGGAATGACAGCAAGCAAATATTGCTACCAGCAACATTCATATCTCGGAATGACCGCGAAAATAAGATAAGGGAAATCAGGGACAGAACCGATTCATTTCTGTACTAATTTTTTCCACGAGCGATTAGGGAGTGGAATAGAAAGGATTTACCGGGCGACTAAACATAAAATCAGACAGGAGTAGCTTTCCATAAAGTACTCAGGCCATCCTGATCTGGGTTTTCCATTGTTTCCCAGGGGAATTCTGGGATGGTTCCTCACTATAGCCCATGGGCGCCTCCTGCCATATACCGTATATCCCTTATAACCATTAGCTTACCGGAAAAGTGCAATGCACCCTCCGCCACACACTTTTAGTGAATCGCGGAGTAATAGTAACAGTAATAATAAGAAAAGATAAAAAACAATTGGCTAACAACCCGTGATTTCACTAACAACCGATAAAAGAGAAAACATTGCTATGGGATGCATTTTCAAAATATTATTCAGATTTTCACCTATTCTTACAGAACTGTTTTATGGGATATAATCCTCTCTATGGAGGTACATTATAAGGCAAAACTGTATTCATTTCCTTCCTTTAACTGGGCCATCTTCAAATGTTAACATCTCGGAATTTTTTTATTAAAAAAAAAAAAAAAAACAGGAACATGACGTCACAAGCCCACGACAACGACGTCATAACCTTCTCGCCATTGACGTCCACCCACGTAACGTGATGTCACCATTTTTGCCAGAACTTGTTACCGGAGGCCGCGTACAGACCGTCATGACGCAGCCGCTGCTAATAATAGACCTTAGATGCATGCTGGTTAACCGGCAGCTGGAAAGAGTCCGTATTACACTGAAGTGGGATAGGAAGATGCAGTATTCATGTGGCATGGTGGAAGAAACGTATAAATGTGCCGTGCAGTATCAGAGCTTCCATTTGAACCCTCGTGAGTCGTGTGAGAACGGTTTTCTGGCGCGATTATAGCCTTGCGACAATAATTAACAGATTTTGAAAGCGTAATGGTAATTGGCACATAACGCTTAGTGCATTCCGTTTCGGAATTGGTTATGAATTCAAGATTCCTCCACCCATTATCTCCAGCCGTCGACATGGCAGTGGTCATCTACGTCTGCATAATCATCGAGGTCAGTAACGGCAGCGTCTAAGTGTCATACTTGACAGACAGCCACAAAGAACAGCATTCAATATGCGGACAGTGAAGTGAAATCTGGCGTTGATGGGAAATGCCATCGGCAGCAGCGCCTCTTCTAAGCTCGTGAGAATCGATTGGTCCCCAGGTGACTGGAAAAAGGTTGCGTGGTCAGATGAGTCACGACTCCAGGAGATCAAAACTGATGACTGAGTTTGATTGAGGCCATGGATCCAGATTATCAGAAAGGCACTGTGCACACTGATGGTAGCTGCAGCTACTATAATTATTATTATTACTCCACGATTCACTAAAAGCGTGCGGCAGAGGGTGCATTGCACCTATCCGGAAGGGTAATAGTTGGGAAGGGATATACGGGATATGGCAGGTGGCGCCCATGGGCTATTGTGAGGAACCATCACCGCATTCGCCTGGAGTGATCCGGGAAAACCATGGAAAACCCAGATCAGGATGGACCGAGCGGTTTATCGTGAACTACTCCTGTCGGATTTTAAGTTTACTCACCCGGTAAAACTATTCTATTTCCTAATCGCTTGTGGAGAAAATTAGTACGGAAATGAATCGGTTCTGGCCCTGCTTTCTCTTATCTTATTTTCTCGTTGATTCTTAGATATGAATGTTTTTGGTAGCAATATTTGTTTGCTGTCATTCCGAAATAAAGCATTCGTGAATTGTTCAATTAGCTCTGTAGAGAGCAACGCCTTCGGTGTTCCAGGTCTTCCCAACCTAACTCCTTCAACATCGCACTTACGCTTTCCCTCTAACTATATACACCTGCCACGAATCGAGCGGTTTTTCTTTTGACCTCCTGTAATATCTCACCGAGCGTGGTGGTGTAATGGTTAGCGTTCTGACCTCGCATTCGGGAGGACGGCGGTTCGAATCCCCGTCCGGGCATCCAGATTTGGGTTTTCCATGGTTTCACAAATCACTCCAGGCAAATGCCGGGATGCTTCCTTCAATAGGCCATGGCCGAATTCCTTCCCATTCTTTGCCCCCCTCCCCCCATCCTTTCCCGTCTCTAAAGACCTCGCTGTTAAGAGACGTTAAGCAGTTAAAAAAAAAAAGTTATATCTCCATTAACCCCTTTGGTATGGAACCCATACAGAACAACAATATTCTAAGTGAGGGCGCACTAGTGACTTATATGCAATCGACTTAACTTCCGGAGTACATTGGTTTAAATTGCGACCTAGAAATCGGAGTATACGATTTGATTCCCAATTACCTTCTCGATATGCTCATTCCAAGACAAATTATTACGAATTGTTACCCCTAGGTATTTAGTGGAATATACCGTTCTAAGAACAGTATCATTAATTATATGTTCAGAGCTAAACGGTGTCACCTTTTTACTTACATGCATGACTTGGCACTTTTTAACGTTTAACTCCAACTGCCAGTCTTTACATCACGCCATTATTTTCATAATATAATCTTGTAACAAAGCGCAATATCCTGGTATTGGCTGTGGTTACATGACATAGACTGGGACCTCTGGTCAAACTGAAGCGATTATGGGCTGGAAATGGTTATATGCAGCCAATCATCGCCTTCATGTTCGCAAATGACGATGGAATTTTACAGGACGACTGTGCGCCAAATCATTGGATCAAAATCGTTCAAGATTGGTTTGAGGAGCATTCTGGACAATTCTAGGGAATGGCTTGGTAACCTAAGTGGTCAGACATGAATCCAGTCGAACATATCTTGGACATGATCGAAAGGTCCCGGCAACACTTTTGAAATTATGGGTGGCTGTAGAGGAAGCATTGCTGAATGTTTTACCGACGACTTGTTGAGTTAATTGCTCGTGGGGTTGCTGCACCTCACCGGGCAAACGAGGGGTCTCACACGATATTAGGAGGTATCCCATGATTTTTGGCATTTCAGTGTATCTCGTGGTGTAGCGGCACAATAGACGAGTCCCGCGTAAATGTACAGCAAGCAAATCATATGAGTTGTATCCAATGACCAGAATGCAAATAAGAATTGGTTGTCTTCTTAACAACAGTTGGTCTTAAGTAGTTCAAAAGACCGAAAATACCTTATGGGACTAACCTACAGCCAGACAATCTTCATGGTCCTGATGAAACTACTTGTGATTACGACGTAAAAATGGGCAAGAGACACACCTCCGGAAAACTCAGTAATATGAAGGCATAAATTGTGTATTTCCTCTCTTGTGGTATACATTTTTCACTTAGTTTGACGAAACTGACCTTTTTTTGTACGAATAAACAAATTTTCCCCTTGATTCTCCTTACTGAAAGAAAAGGGTTACCAGCAGATTAACAAAGTTATTTTCGACTTAGATTTTCAACTAATATAAAGATGTAAGGGTTTGGAAGAGCCTTTTCCAAACAAATGTCAACCTGTCCTTCACGTGGTGCACCCTGTTTGTACGGAGGAGACTCTGGCGACTGAATGATTCCCGGTATAAGGAGGGTGAAAGAGCGGGGACTGGTTAAGGGCACCCTCTTGCCCTTGGGGATGGAAACGGTCCTTAAAAGAGGATGAATCAGAAATGGTCAACGGCATGGGGATACAGAAGGAAACGGGAAACCACTGCATTAAAAACCCAAAGGGTGTCCCGAGAACACGTATCCTCTCAAATTACATATATCATGATGGCTTCTCCCTGGGTAAAATATTCCGGAGGTAAAATAGTCCTCCAATCGGGTCTCAGGGTGGGGACTGCTCAGGGAGGAGTCATCAGAATGAATGGAAACATTCTACAAGTCGGAGCGTGGAATGTTGGAAGTCTGAATAGGGCAGGTAGGCTAGAAAATCTAAAAATGGAGATGGAACGCCTTAAGTTAGATGTTGTTGGGATTAGCGAGATCAAATGGAAGGACGCACAGGATTTCTGGTCTGGGGAACACAGGATAATTAGCACATAAGATTTCAATAGAGTCACTGGTGTAGGATTTGTAATGAACAAGAAAGTAGGGAAACAGGTGAGTTATTATGAACAGTTTAGTGACACGACTATTGTGATTAGGTTAGAAACTAGGCCCGTCCCAACCACATTAGAATAAGTGTATATGCCAACGTCACAGGAAGATGATGAAGAAATAGAAAAAATATACGCTGAAATTGAAGAATTATATGAATTCTTTTTTCCCTCGTACCATTAGGGATTGGAATGCACAGCAAAGAGATTAGCTTCGGTGCTGAGCACCCTCTGCCACCCACAATTTTGTGAATTGCAGAGTATATATGTAGATGTAGAATTAATCCAATATGTGAAGGGGGAGGAAAATCTAATAATCATGGATGATTGGAATGCAATAGTGGGAAAAGGAAAAGAGGGGAATACAGTAGGAAGTTTTGGTCTAGGAGAAAGAAATGAGCGAGGAAGCAGGTTGCTAGAATTTTGTGAAATATATAAGCTAGTAGTGGCAAACACACTGTTTAAGAACCATGCAAGAAGAATATACACCTAGCAACGTCCTGGGGATAAAGGCAGATATCAGCTAGATTATATCATGGTCAAACAGAGATTCAGGAATCAAGTTCTAGACTGTAAAGCGTACCCAGGAGCAGACATAGACTCTGACCATAATTTAATAATGATGAAGTGCAGGCTGAAATTTTAGCGAATAAGGAAGCAGCATAATCAGAACAGACTGGAAGTGAATAAACTGAAACAATCTAGCACGAGAGAAAAATTTGCAGAAATGGTAGATTTAGGTCTAAGAAATAACTATGAAAGGAGCTCATACAAGGATGAATGGAATTCATTAAAGATCGAAATAATGAAAGCTTGCAAAGAAACATTAGGCCTTAGGGAACAAGCTTCCCGAAAACCTTGGATCACAGAAGAAATTTTGGAGCTGATGGATCAGACGAGAAGGTACGAAAATGCTCAGGATGAAGCAGGAACAGAGCAGTACAGGCAATTTAGAAATCAAATAAATAGGAAATGCAAAATAGCAAAAGAAAAATGGCTACAAGAAAAGTGTGAAGAAGTAGAAAAGGAAATGGTCGTAGGTAAAGTAGATGTTGCATATAGGAAGATCAAACAGAATTTTGGACAAATGAAGAAAACAGGTATGTACTTTAAAGCTGCCGATGGGAAACCTCTTTTAAGCTCAGAAGATAGAGCTAACCGATGGAAGGAATACACTGAGAAACTCTATGTTGGGGACGACTTGAACAATATTGTAATGGAAAAGGAAGGTGATGTTGAGATCCTGTTTTGAGAACAGAATTTAATAAAGCTCTGAATGACTTAAAAGCAAATAAGCCAGTTGGAATTGACATAACTTCTTAAATTCCTAGGAGAAGAAGGAATCGAAAGATTATTCAAGCTGATATGGAAAATTTATGAAACAGGAGAAATTCAAACTGATATTAATAAAAATATCATCTTCACACTCCCGTAGAAACAACAAGTCAACAATTTTGAGAATTATCGCACCATTAGTCTAACATCACATGCTTCTAAATTACTAACCAGAATAATACACAGAAGGCTGGAAAGCGTAGTAGATGGGATAGTAGGTGAAGATCAGTTTGGGTTAAGGAAAAATCGCGTTACGAGGGAAGCAATATGTCTTTAAGATTAATACTTGAAGGGCGGATCAGGAAAAACAAAGATACTTTTACGGCATTTGTTGATTTAGAAAAAGCTTTTAATAATTAATAAATTTCTCTCGGGCTTTCAGCAGTGATAAGATGTTACATTTTTAACACCTTAACACGGCTGGAAGCACGAGAGAAATTTATTAGCTTTTGATAATGTTATGTGGGACAAGATGTTAAATTTTTTTAAAGAAGTCAGGTCTAAAGTATCGAGACAGAAGAATACTCTATAAACTATATAAGAATCAAGTGGCTATAATAAAAGTAGAGAATCACGAGAGACATGCATCAGTTAACAAGGGTGTGAGACAAGGCTGTAGTCTATCCCCGTTAATATTCAACTATGTAGAAGAAGCAATGAAGAAAGTCAAAGAAAAATTTCCATGTGGCGTAAGTTTTCCGGGAGAAAAAATCAGTATGCAACGATTTGCTGACGACATTGTCTTGTTAGCAGAGCAGGGTGAGGATATTGAGAAGTTACTGAATGGCATGAACAAAATACTGAAGGAAGATTTTGAACTGAATATAAATCAAAGGAAGTTGTTGTTGTTGTCGTTGCTGTTGTTGTTTAGGCTTTAGGGCGCGTCGACGACGAGGTCATTAGCGCCCTAAACAAAAACCAGGCGTGACAACGTGGCGAAATTGCCGTCTGTGTGGCCGACGGTAAAGGGGTCGGCCACAGAGACAGCACAATAAAATACTAACATA